>JAHWFP010145543.1:0-18953 GCA_023313725.1 Lithobius niger
ATATTGGTGGAAAGAATAGATCCCCATCCTTCAGAATATCCTAATTATGTCTATTTCGGGCTATTAGAGGGCTTGCAAGAGCACTTTGAATTTGAAAATCGTACGCCTTGCCGTTACCTCTTCTCCTTTAAAAGAGAGTAGGATGGGCGTGGAAAGAATAGATCCCACTGTTCAGAAATTTCTAAGCATGTCCATTTCGGGCTATTAAAGTGCTCACAAGAGCATTTTGAACACGAAAATCACTATAACAATCAATTAAAAAAAGAATTCGCGTATATTATGGGTGATAAACTTTAAATAAGATTTCGGGGTTCAAGTGTTGATTTTATGCAAAAGCTGTATCACCGTTCCTGTCAAGAATTGTGTGCTGAACGTTTTTGCTTCACATTATGCCTTTGATTTGTTGAGGTTTTTTTTTTTTTGGGGGGGGGGGGGTTGAACCTGTTACCATGACTATTTTTTCTAGTTACCCTTCATGTGCATCCATACCAAATTTCATGCTTTCACAGAGAGAACTTCAACCCCCTAGCCTGCCAATTACATTGAATGATGTGCAGTATATCCTTCATCTTGTAATAATTTGGAACGGTACCATCTTTTTAACATTTTTAGGACCTGTTGGAAAGGTAACAAAGTTTGTACGATAGGGCTTAATGTTTTTTTTTATCTGCTAGTTGGGCCGTTATTTTAATTCAAACGTGATAATACCTATTGTAAAATCACTAAAATTTACCTTTTTTACGAGCTGTACCCCTAACCTGTCGAAGCTCTGTTAATGTGTCGTATCTTATTTGTGGCTTACAAAATTGTTTTTTTAACAAGCCATAGAAAATCGAAATTGGTCTGCTGGTTACCGAGATACAGCTGTTGACGTCAAACTCTATACTGAATCTGGAGGCTCTATTTGCCACAGTAAAAATAATCTGAAGGAGTCATGCTTTTTCCAGAAGTACACGATTTGCCTAAAATTTGGCTCTTAGCCGCTTAGCTATTAGAGATCAGGCATTAACCACACTTTACCCCTTCCTTGCCTGGGCAAGGTCGTACTTGTTTCTTTGGTGCCATATCCATTTTTGATTGAAGGAATGCGACAAGACTTCACGCGTGGTCTCCCAAACAAACTGGGCACATCTAACGGCAGTCATGCACCCCAGGGAGCGCCATTGCAGGGCCTCTAGTAGAATCTTGATTAAAGGTTGAGATAAAAAGCATTTCCAAACAGAAAACAAAAATACAGGTAAATATTTTAGAATAGCCGTAAAAACGGGAGATGTGGACAGTTTAGAAATACCCACGATGTGAATAAACCCTTTCTCAGACCGGTATAAGACTCCATTTTTCCTGGTTTTTTCCTTCCTTTACCACCTTTCAATTTCTCTCCCCTGTCCGGGAGGATGAAGCAATGATCGGACAATAGCCGACTATACTTTAATGTCTATCACAATATTAAATCGTTATGCCAAGATATTAACGACCTCGAACGAGAAGTGGGAATAGCCCATGGGTCAAGTGTGACAGCAGCTTTAATACACAGGATATGTTATGTCCTATAAATCTAGCCAACCATGCTCTGCCCACAGACTATCCCAGTTACAGCAGCCCAGCTTGTTGGAGTATACTTTCGGTAATTAAAACTTAGTTACATTGGTAAAAGCTTAGAATAGAATGCTTCATTCCAGGCAAAAGAAACTATTAGAGACCACATGGAAGTAAGTGCAGAGGCAGCAGTTTTACTGGATCACATTACATCACGCTTGGATGATGATGGTGGATTTGCTTTAGTTGCAGATTATGGTCACGACGGAACTAAGACTGATACTTTTCGGGTAAGCATAAAATTTACTTTCTAGTTGCCTTGAAAATGAAAATATCCATTACCTTTTATATATCATTCTTCTCAAAATGCTGTTCAATCTAGAGAAATTAAATCGAAGATGTCCTTCCGGTTCGCTACCTACTGCGCAGCCTCCTTCATATAAAAGCCGGAGCAGTATGCTCACCTTTTCTTCTCTAGCCGCTGTGTTGTTCACTTCGTTCCCGCTGCGTTCCTCATTCTATGTTCCGCATCCCTCGGTAACGCTGTTCCCATGCCACGAGCCAAAGGAACGCCGAAGGACGGTTGCGCGTCCCCTCAGGCTTTGCCAGTTGCGGACAGGGCCGTAAAGTATGGGGGGGCAGGGGGGACAACTGCCCCCCCAGGTTTGAGTTTGGGGGCGCAAAACAATTAAAAAAGTTAGCGAGACGTACCTACACAGTAAATAAAAAACGATGGTTTTTTGAATTTTGAAAGAATATTCGAATAATTATCTTTTTATAGTGACAAACAATGGCCTCGTGGTAATTTGTTGCTGTTGGACATCCTTCTACCATGACGATATATAATAGTTAGCATTTCTACTTTCGCGGTGTATGGGAAGGGGCGCCATTTCTGCTTTGCCCCCGGGCGCCAAACTACTTTGTTACGGCCCTGGTTGCGGACCATGTTGAAATTCTTGAACTCGGAACAGAACAGGATTTGTTGGAACAACCGCGTCCACCTCCGAATCCCTTTCTTTCCGAGCCATCCCTACCAGTACCTGCGACACTGCAGCTATGTCCCCGATTCCCTGTAGCCAGCCTCTGCCGGTACGGGACCTGCATTCCCTTTCCGAAGAGCTTTCGAACAAAGGAACGGTATGCTTGCCTAAACTCCAACTCAAAGCACGGAAGGTTGCTGCCAAACTAGCTTCCTCTGGACGTTCCGCCACTCAGCGAACCGACGATCCACTCACCTCATCCCAAGTGCATGCCCTTATGGATTCTTCCATCCAGACTTTTAAGCGGAAGGCACCTATCTCCAGCTTGCTTCCATCCCTAAGCGTCACCGTCCATCCGCCTCCATGTTCCGTTCCGCCAGCTCCTCTCTGCCACCTCCACCAGTTCCTCCTGCGGACAACGACTTGAATTCTTACTCACCTGACCCATCCCTTTCAGATCATCCTGGCCCTCCATTCCAAGGGGTTCCTGATCCCTCGGAGATCCCACTTCTTGAACTGTTAAAGACTTGAAGGTATTCTGGACTGCTTCCTATATAAGCCTTCCTCCATCTCCGACCCAGTCTCCAAGAGCCGTGGCTTTGCGACTGGTTTTGACCTGCATGACCAACTCCCACACCAGCCTCCGTTGCTGGGACAGTCAACAACACTCCTCACCACGTTACTCAGAACCGTCGGTGTCCTCCTCGGTAACGAAACACCTCTCGAATTGGGTAAAGACCCACCGCCACCTCGCCCAGGCCGTGAAAGTTACTTCCGTTCCATCGGAGAAGGACTGGCCAATCCAAGAAATTTTGACTTATCTTCAGAATTCCTTACCGCTGATACCAAACTGGATATTGGCTCCTCCCTCTATCTTCCTCGAAGAGCTGCTGTTCCTGTTTCTGTCCGTGACAACGATCGCATCCTCCGCCTTGGACTTCGGTGCTGAGGATGTCCGCCTGGGACGCAGCACGTTGTGTTAAAGACACTACACGGATCCCCCTCCTGAGACCACCCGCCAACTGGCGTTCCTCATCAATCAAGTTTTTAGGAAGAGTTGCTTTGCTACGTACCATGCCATGCATTGGCTCACGTGCGCACTAACTCCACACTCCTACGAGAAATAGCCCCGAACACTGCACCTAACCTTCACGATTCCACTCGTCATCTTCTCCGGAATCAGCCCATCCACGAATCGGAATCCGCGGATTGATTCCTAAAGTGGCCCCTCACCTTGACATCTCCCATAAGCCTAGTTACAACAAGAATCGCCAAAATCGGCGTCCACGTTCCGTTCAGTCCTCCAAGCCTGACTAACCCAAGGAAGAGTGGAAGGTCACAAAGACATCGGACCCTGCTCTGCCTCCGGTACCATGTTCCGTATCGCCCTTTCCATCCCGCTCCCAGGGACGAGGACAGTGTTCCTCTCGTTCCCGCAACAGGGGACGTGACAATTACTGACATTGCACCTCCCCCACAAGAAGTAGGGGGGCGTCTTGGGTTCCACGTCAAATCTAGGCAGAAGGTAACCTCCGATCTAGTGATTCTTTCAGTTATTCTGAATGGTTTCAAGCCAAAGTTTTTACAGAAGCCCCCTGTGCAAGACCCATCTGGGTACTGGAAGCACCAGCCCCCATTCCGCTGCGGACGGAAATAACGTCCATCCTTCAAAAGGCGGCAATTCGTGTTGTGTTACCCCGGTTCACCCCAGGCTTTTAAAGCAGCATCTTTCTATACAGCAAGAAATCAGGCGGAACGCACCTCATTTTCAACTTGAAACCACTAAATCAATTCATCCTCAATCCACATTTTCAAATGGAAACAGTCTCTTCCATCCGGGACTCATTACAACCCAACAGTGTCGCTAGATCTTGCGGACGCATACCTTCACATTCCGCTTCATGCATCTGGCCGCGACCTATTCAGTTTTCTACTAGACGGAAGTGTTCGAATTCCTCTGCCTTCCTTTTGGACCGAACGCCGCCCCATGCATCTTCACCATGGTCCTACGTCCCGTTCTCGCCTATCGCCACCAGCAAGACATCCGCATCCATGCCTTCCTAGACGACTCTTCTGCCCCATTCGACCAATCAACACTCCACCAATCTACACAACGTCGCGTCTTTCATCACCTAGGTCTGGGCATAAACCTTCCGAAATCTCGTCTCCAGCCCGCTCAATCATTCGTATTCCTTGGAGTATCTTTCACCTCAAACATTCAATAGTCATGTCATCCCTGGAACGTTTCGAAATCGCCTACGTTCCGCCAGAACCTTCCTATACATGCCTCACCACACTTCCCGAGATCTCACCTCCACAGACCTCGTTCCTTATGGCAGATGGATGGCACAACCATTCCTTCATTACCGTTCCGCTCACTGGGGCAATGCCCAACTCGCTCTATCTCTGCCGTCCCAACCTGTCGGTCCCCCCTTCCCCATCAACACCTTCAGTTGGTGGACGGACACCCTCAACTCGACAGCTAGTCCCTCTTCACGAACTGCTCCCTCAGGTCCATCTTTTCACGGACGCATCCCGATCAGGATGGGGAGCCCACATAGACAACCTAACCACCTCCGGCGAACTGGGACTACGTCCCACATCAATCACCTAGAATTATTGGCAGTCCTCCTCGGCCTTCAACATTTCCGGGACCATGTAGCAGGACAAACAGTACAAGTCCACATAGACAACACCACTGCTGTTGCTTACCTCCAGAAGGGAGGCGGAACGCACTCCCTATCCATCCATCAAATAACCTCAGATTTTTCAAATGTGCATCCAACTTCGTGTCTGCTTTTTACCACTCCACATTCCGGGGTCGTTGAATGTGATCACCGATTCTCAACGTGAGCCACCCACCAGCGAATGGATGCTACATTCAACCATTTGCTCCGTCCGGTCGTCTCTGGGATCACCCAATGGTCGACCTCTTCGCCATGAGGTTCAATGCCAGACTTCCCCTGTTAGCCAGCCCCGTCCCCGATCCTCGTGCTTGGGCAGTGGACGCATTAAACTTGAATTGGGATCACCTCTACGCATATGCCCCCCATTGGTGTGTCACGGAACAAGTTAATCCAGTCTGTCCCCCTTGACACGACCTTCTCCGGTTCCTCAGGGTTCAAAAGTGGACTCAGGGGATCCACAATCTTAGTATACCGTTCCGCCCTGAATTCCATCTTCAAAGCGGCTGATAACAAAGACCTCAGATTACAGAATTTCCATCTTAATCCACTCCTGGACCGACCGCACACAAGACAATTTCCCGATTTGGAAATGTCCATCATCCTTACAGCACTCCTGGCTCCACCCTACGAACCTATGAGCTCATCTACACTCCATCTTTGTAAGGTGGCTGTGTTTCTAGTAGCTCTGGCCGTCTGCCGCCGATGCAGCGAATTGCAAGCCCTTTCTACTATAGAAAAAGATTCTTTCTGCCGGACTATACTGGTGTGACACCGACTCCTAGAACATCATTCCGTGCTAAGACTCAGAAACCAGACGAACGAACTCGTCTCTTCATTCCTTCCCTGTCTACCATACTATGTGACGAAGAGGAACGGGCTCTCTGCCCAGTTCGGGCTATTCGTTTTTATGTAAAGGCCTCCAAACCTATAGGACGAGAACGCTCTTATTTCTCCCGTTTAGTAATAAAGTTGGTACGACTTCAACTCGCATGATTGCCACTTGGCTTAAGTGTTATTGTACAGGCCTACGAAGCACTCGACATCAACTGCGTCTCAGAAGGCATCCGAGTAACGCCCCATGAACTTCGTGCAACCTCCACATCCTGGGCCCATTATAGCAACATTTCCATCACTGACATAATGGAAGCTGCCTCCTCTTCACGTCCCACCATCTCAGAGGTATGTCCCATCAAGTTGAGGGACTTTCCTGTATCGGGCCATTCGTTGCTGCCTGACGTATACTTTGACCCCTTTTACAGTAACTTTCTGTGAAGGGAACCAGTCGCTACCCGAGGGCACTTCAGTCAAATGGCACCTGCCGCCGTCTATGGGATTGCTATAAAAAAGGTAATGAATATATTTCAATGCAACTAGAAACAACAAAATACTAGTGTTACTTGGTCGATTTTGGTTTTTATTGCCTGTTGAAAATGTACATTATCTTGGTCCCGCCCTCCTCCCCTCTTGTTGCCATTTGGGCACAATAGAGGACCGAAAAAGGTGAGCATACCGCTCCGGCTGTTATATGAAGGAGGCTGCGCAGGTAGCGAACCGGAAGGACATCTTCGATTTCATTTCTCTAGATTAAACAGCATTTTGAGAAGGAGAATGCTATAAAAAAGGTAATGTATATTTCAACAGGCAATAGATACCAAAATCAACCAGTTAACACTGGTATTTTGGAGTTTTCATAATTAATAGATTATATCTCCATAAAACGCATTTTAACCATAGGCGTTTCGGGACCATAAATTGGTGGATCCGTTGGTTAGTCCAGGAACTGCTGATCTCACAGCTGATGTGGACTTCGCATTCTTCAAAAAACAAGTTCAGGAAAAGGGTAAACTTTAAGTCAGATGTCCTCTTTACCAATGGTATTTACAGGAGTACTAACTAAATTTATGAAATTTTTATAACTGCGTTACAGTTAGTTTTCATACTTGATATTTGTTTTTAGCATTAGTTTTTGGAGCCATTACACAAGCAAATTTTCTTAGCAATATGGCTATCCACGTTAGATTGGAGGTAAGTAGGTGCTGGTATTCGTTATTTATTTGAATCTGTATGGGCATTTTGTTCACTTTTATTTTTAACTATTTAAGAAACTGCTTGCTGCTTGTAAACCTGAAGAGTGCGAAGATTTGATTTCTGGATACAACATGCTAACTAGCCCAGACAAGATGGGTGAACGTTTTAAGTTTATGGCGCTATACCCCTTAGCTTTAAACGAGTACCTTCAAAAGTTTCCACCTGCTGGATTTATTAGAGCCACTGCTGTATGAATTTAAAACTAGACAATGTAGATAAACAAAAGCTTTATTTATAAATAGAAATAAATACATTTACTATTTTGTAACAGGTTGAAGGTGGTTTTTATTTACATCTGATGACATCACGCACGTTCGAGCCTGAAACAAGTAAGGGAAATGAATAACCATGATCTTATCAAAAGTTTGTAGGCACGAGTTTAATGGACTAAGGGCAGATCAGAAATTTGAATAAAGACGAATCTGATTTAGAATCATAGGAAAAGCTTCCAGCAAGCTTAACACGTTTTTCAACTGCTTTCGGTAGTTTCTCCAAGCTCTCACTAGGTTGCTTCTTCTTTGGGTACATGACAATCTCCCATTGTTTCAATTTACTGAGGTTTAGTGGGTTAATTGGAGATTGCTAAATTAAACTAATAATTTTTTGCATACCAAGGCTACAAAAAAAAAAAAAATGCAACACTGCTTTTCACTACCATGCTGGTGATACTACCCATAAACACTGCAATGTTATGGTATGCACAATGGAAGACTAGTTCATTTAAGCTTTTGTAGAGCAGCGCTCCACCATGCAATATTCCTTGAAGGCCCAGGTACCAGTTACAGAACGGAGAAAGTTGAATCCAGCTCACCTTCCAAGTACCCACGGTATACGTGAGCCTTTCGCAACGGATCCACTTGGTTAAGGACAATGTAAGGCAGTCCTTGTATTGTAAAAACGTGCATGGATTTAGCCTGTGGCATTGGCAGTTTGACACCATCAAATGTCAAGAGACCTGAAAAGATAAATTTATAGTCAATCTAAGCATAGCTTTGAGAACATCTTACAACCTGGGGTTACAATATAGTAGCCTTTGGAGGTTATGTAGAAACATGCCACTCCATGGTAAACGGTTTGTAACTACAAACCCTTCCCTGAAGGCTTGCGTGGTAAGATCATGGCAGTAGATATTTAAAGACAGACTAAAGAACAAACATTTCTTGTGACAATTTTAACTCAACCTTGCAACGGTGTTATCATAACACCAGTCTTTTTGTGCAGGATGGCCAAGTATGGTTCAAGGTTTGGCCCAAAGTAGAAAATATCCAAGTCTAGAACTTCTCTTAGCATCTCTGATGGTATTTCCTTGATGAGCACCATAGGCTCAGTGGCTCGATCGGTGACTTTGTACACCTGTTGGAACAAATAGCACTTGTAAATAAACTTATTATTCATGTAAGTATTAAAGTATGAAGTTATTTAATACCTGAACCATGTCCATAGGTTTTGTCCATTTAGATGGATATTGTTTTCTATTTAAGATTACAAAGTGCTCATTTGCAGAGGTGCTAATAATATCTTTAATCATTGGGGTTTCTAAACGCTGAATGGGTTCAAACTCTTTTAGTGGGGTTAAACGGTAGACTTCGGAGTAGCTGGAGTGAGTGTTGCTAAATATTAACACATGGAGAGGTTCTACAACAGTCACCATTGTTGACTCTGAAACAAAACATTGAAACTCACACCAAAATCTCAGCATTTTAAATTTTGTTTTAGCACTCAATTAGTACCTGGAAGCATCATCCAATTTTTATTGACATGGCAATTTTTGTTTAAGTCAATGAGTAAAACTTGTGATTTGGCACCTTCGTGAGCAATGACCAAGTAAATCTCTTGTTCTACGTGTAATGTTGTCATTTGACTAGCAGACATGTTTAAATGACAATGAATTTCGTAGCGCATAGCACTTAGATTATATCGCCAAATTTTGCTGGTTGAACCTAATAAAAGAAAACTAGGTATTACACATCCTGAAAAGTTGCAATTGTCAAAGTAATTCTATACGTACCACATTTGTTGTTTTTATCAGAAACTGCCAAGTAGCGATTACCATCGAAGTTAAAAGAGTGCCAATGAACAGATTTCCCGGGAGTTCCTAGAGGCCCTGCAAAGATTGAACAGCGGTTTTGTTTCAGTAGAATTTCACATCAGTTTGCACATTTGCTACAGTGAGTTGAGAAATTGTGTCACTAAGAAAAGATCACTATCGTTTATTCTACTTCGCAGAATTATTATTCTACTTATGGGATGCTTCCCTGCACCGTGGCACCTTTAGCTTATTTTGCATAAAATAAGCAAAAAACGTGCGTCACAAGCTAGAGCGTGGGAAATACCTGTTGCATACGCTAGTCGAGATGGTTCACTATTTCCATCAAAAGCAAGATTGTGGAACTGCCAAAGGAGGGCAAAGCCCGTCAACACAAGACAGTTCAATTGGATTGAGCCACGGAGGACATGGCAAATTTAAAGGCAGTAGAAACTGCACAGAGCCAAACCGTGAGTAAAATTAGCGAGGCAACAAAAAGATGGCGGCGAAAATAGGCCTAATGCTAGCGCGAGTTTAAAGCCGTTGAAGATTCCGTGGGAAATCGGGCAGAATCCATTCGTCTTTGCCTCGAATTTTGGCGAGGAAATGTAGTCGGCATTAAGGCAGTGGACGAAACTGAACTAATCGGAATTATGCTGCCTCTGACGACTAGGGTCGTGACGAGTCGGAGTTGGCACGTGCCCAGGAAATGAAGCGTGCAGCCACAGGTCCATACAGAGGTGTGAGTAATGACAGCTATTGCCATGGTGAAGGCAGTGATGACTTTGATAATTACAGGTTTGGTAGCCGGGTTGGTCGGATCCTGGAGAATGGTGCACGACTGATGTAGGTGAAGGTCAGCTGAGGCGGTAGGGGCCAGGCTGTGAGTCAGGATGGTTGGAGTCGCAGCCGCAGGCTGTGGCGAGGATCCGTTAATAAATGCAAATTTGCCAGAAGCTATCTCGGCAAAACACCAGGTGTGGAACGTGGAAGATAAAATTGTGGCCTGGTGGAAGACACGGTGGTGCGTTTATCTGGGGCGGAAAGAAACTATTGGCGACAAACATGTGGTGAGCGCGAATTGCAACGGGGATGTTTCCCCACACACACCTATGCTTCCATGTTGGAAATAATAGATGGGGCGATGGCAGCAGTGCAAGGCAAGTTTTTTCAGGTTCTGTTAACCATTACTAAGGCACTAGTTTTGTGCGATGCAGCCAGTCAATTTTGACAGCACCTGGCAGTCACAAGCGTCGCAAATTATTGTGGATGCAACAAGGTTGTAGATACACGTCCTGCTACGGGCGCCTTCACTCCCAGCTGGACTTGGCATGGGAGCAACAGGCACACACTCACTTGCCTGGCACCAACATGGCTGATCAGTTGTCTCCTACGATTGCTCCTCAGTTTGTGTTGTGCAACCAGCAGGAGTTGAGGCCCTGGGACATCACCCTGACCCAGTGTGATAAACGCGTGAATAACCCAACAAGTAATCAAGTACTGCATGAATCACTGAAACCAACACAAGTGAATTGAGCTGGGCGACAGGCCAACAGGCCATGATCGTCCACCTTGTGGCCCCGAACAATGCAAGAGACGACACGAGAGTGAAACGTTGGTAAGCCCCCCAACATGGCTATCCATAAATGAGACGCGCCGAGAGATTGAAATTTGCGTTTGCAGCAGAGTTAAGGCCTGAACTGATGGCACGACCACTTATGTTAAGTGAAATGTTTGGAGTGCCCCTCCAAATCTCTTGAAGCAAGCCCAGAAAAGAGGTGGCGACGGCTGCTAAGGTGGCTCCACTGCCTAGACATTGCATTCCGGCGGGTCGTGGTGTGCCCTCCCGATGTTGCTGGGTCTGGCGGCACCAGGGACGTGGCGCAGACATTTGGTGAGGAGAACAGGGCGAGTCTCTTTCCCCCCCCCCCCCCCAGTTATTTCTAGTGTATAATTTTCGCTAATGGCTAACTTCCAATTTACAGTGATTTGCATTTATTTCTCCTCTGAGTCTTGAGTACGATTTGTCTTCCTGGTCATGGTTGAGACTTTAATAACGGGTTCAGTGAGTTATCTTTATGCCAGTGACCACTAGCATGGATTAAGGCGCTATGCAAGTGATCTGGGAGCGAACTGGGTAGCCGGTTCGAATACGGGTCATGCCACTCCGAAACGTCAGTGCATAAAGGTGGCTTACTGAACTAAGTTATTTCTAGTGTACAATTTTCGCTGTTGGTTAATTTCCAATTTTCCTTAATATTTACCGATTTACTGTAATCAATGCAATCTGGAACCAAGTGATTTATATCTCTATTTAATTGACCATTGTGGGGGGGCGGCGCCCCCAATGTTGCGTAAACCAAGTGTCAATTACAAAGGCCAAGTTGTTTACGAAATTGCTGCTTATTTAAGTCTCCCTTTCCAGTGTTATATTTTGTGTTAGATAACTGTTGAATTACAACTTGCTATCCTGACAATGATTCGTTCTGGGGCTAATTGCATGCTAGAATAAATCATTACAATGGTGTTGGAAGTGGGATTCGAACCCACACCCGGAAGCGTTTTGCTCAGGAAATCACCGAGTATCTTCCTAGCTAGATTTTAACTGTGGGTTACTATTTAAAAAATTTTTTTATAATGCTTGCACTTTTGCATAAAACCACAGTTGATGAAGGGTTTTGTGTTTGCGGTTTTGGTTTCCTTGATATGTCCAGGTTTGGGGCTCGAGTCAGGATGAGACCACGGAACAGGTTGTCCGACTCGTGAATTGGTTGGTTGCAGAGACGGTGACGAGTGGCCCTGCACCTGCTTAATTTTAGTTTCTTTGTTGCCAAAACATATTAACCTGATAATTTTAGCATTACATTGTCCCAATGTGATGTTTCCCTGGAGGTTTCTTCCGGTGCGCAGGCATCTGCTTGCATATCCCACTACGCTGGAGAGCGCGGACACTTTCGGCATTTATTTTCCTCCAGTTGTCTCCACGCCACCTCGCGCAGAAGTTCCCTGCCTTTCGCACGGAATTTGGATTACCAAAGATGGCCGCCGCTGCCGACGCTCCCGCTTCATCTGCCGCTCTCCCTCGTGCTCCCTTCGCTCTTGGCGACCGCTGGGTCTCCGCTCTCAACCTCGCCGCCACGGAGCCGATCATCCCTGCACCTTTCACCGACGCTCCACGATAACACCCTTTCGGAATCTCTTCAGGCGGATCAACGTGCCCCGCCTGTCAAACCCATGGATCTCTTCCCTTCGTCATAATTTACAACTTGCGAAGGACGATTACCGTGAAGCTAAAAGAAGTCTCCGTCGAGCCAGTACTGCTCTTTCACCCACTCGAAATTCCCCATTAGACCTCTCGTCGAACTCTTCACGCCTGGGCCGCAGTGTCACACGTAGCGAAGTACATGACATCGTCCTTAACGCCGTTCGCGCGATGAAAGAGAATCCAATGCCACCGCCATCGTGTACATCTTCTGCCCGTCACGCCCGCACTCAAGATTGGGTCGCCTCGACTTTGAGCCATGAAAGCCACAAACGTTGCGCTCCTTCCCCTTCCGGTGCTTTAAGGAAACGAAGGACCTCCTTTCCACCCACAACAAAGCCCTTAGCTGCCGGCACTGCTTTCAACGCCGGCCGCCCAGGCAGTCCCTTCGTCCACCACACTCCCTACGCCTGAAAGACGAATTCACTTCCCGGACGATTCGGCTGAAGATCCAACATTACCACACGCTGCGCTTCTCAAGACAGTCGAAGAAACGGTACCAGATTGTTTTTTCAAACCATCGCAGTCTGCTGATGCCCAGTCATTAACCGTGGCTTAAAAACGGGATTTGGGTTTGCCTTTCAGGACAAGAATGCGAACCCACGCAACCGTCTTGGCCAATCAACAACCCTTCTGACGTGCCTCCTTCGTAATGAAGGCTCCTCCTCGGCAAGGGTGACCCACTCATCCTTGACAAAGAACCACCTGCTCCACGCCCCGGCCGTGAGAACGGTTTCTTTCGTCCGCTCAGCGACGGCGCCACGAACCCACACAATTTCGACATTCTGAATGCAAATTTGTGCAGTGAAATCAAGATGGACTTCAGCACCGCTCTCTCCATCCCTAAGAAATCAGAAATCCCAACTTTTGTTCTATATGAAAACGATAAATGCCTTCGGCTAAGCCTTCGAGTGGCCTCCCAAGCCGACGTCCTCAACACTGCGGTTAACACCTTGTGTGAGAAACTGCGGACGCAAGCCCAGAAGAGATTAGCAACCTTTCATCTTTAATCTCGCAGCTCTTTCAGAAAGCAAGCTTCGCAACCTACCACTCCTTAAACTGGGCAACCAGAGCCCACTTTAACACTCCTCCTTCGGGAAATAGCCCTTTCATCCGCCAACAACCTCAACGTCTCCACTCGTCACCGTCTCTGCAACCAACCAATTCACGAGTCGGACACTCTGTTCCGTGGTCTCATCCCGACTCTAGCTCCAAACCTGGACATATCAAGGAAACCAAAACCGCAAAGACAAAACCCTTCATCCAATCGCCCTTATCAGAACAGACAGGCCAATTCTCCCCCCCCCCAACCGGACGATTGAACAAGGCCACATCGACAACACCTCCGGCCCCCACGAATGAAAATACGTCCTTTCAGCTAAGAAACCAACAGCCCTTTTGGTCCGACTCCTCTCGCTCCGGCCAAAGGAATTAACAGAAGCGAGCCACAACTCCTGATCGAAGAAGCCGTCACTCATCACCAGGGGGCAGGAGCTCCTTTCGCAAGAATCAAAGACGCCTCCCGCCTCTCCTGCCTTCCAGTCGGCGCAAGACTCCGCCACTTCTTCCCGGCCTGGCAAGAACTAACCCAACACGGATGTCCTTTCTATCAAACATGGCCGACCAACTCCTAGTTCAACCACCACTAAAAACCTCCCCTCCGTGGAAGTTCTCCCCTCAGACCACAGAATCCCTTTTGTTTAAAGTCTCGGAACTCCTTCGCAAAAATGCAATTAAAGAATGCCACAAGCCAGGTCCGGGCTTTTACAGCTCCATTTTCACCCAACCAAAGAAGTCAGGAGGCTCCCGTCCGATTTTCAATATGAAACCTCTCAACAAGTACATTCACAACGATCACTTCAAGATGGAAACTCGAGTCCATACGCCTTTTGTTCAAACAGAACGACTGGATGGTCTCAATAGACCTGGAAGATGGCCTACCTTCATGTTCCCCTTCATCTAGCAATCACCCATCTCTTCCGCTTCATTTACGACCGAAGGGTCTACGAATTATGCTGCCTTCCTTTCGGACCGAACACCGCTCCCAGAATCTTCACAATGTTAAAACCAATCTTGGCAAAACTTCACCAACATCAAATCCAAGCCAGCGCATATTTAGACGACTGGGCCCTCAACAACCTTGACCCCCACACTCTGGAACTCTGAGACAAGACCATCTCCCTGCTAAACCATCTGGGCTTTAGAGTAAACTACGCAAAGTCACGCCTTTCACCCGCATAAACGTTCACGTTCCTCGGAGCATTCGATCTAACGGCAAGGATCTCGCTCTCACCGGACCGCATTGTTGAGGACCTCCTTCAACAATCCGTCTCTTTCGCAAACAGGCCAACTTCACTCCCAGGGAATTAAACTCCCTCATAGAAAGATTGACGCAATGGCGAACCTGGTTCCATATGGTCGAAGAATGGCCAGGCCCCTTCACCATCACCGCATAGACGGCTGCTCCATCACCAAAAAACACCCCGACAAGCCAGGACCGTTCAACAGCAACTTCCCTTTCGAAACTGTGGTGGTCCGATGTCACGAACCTCTCAAAGACACTTCCCCTCCACGAACCACCCCCCGATATCATCTTCACAGATGCATCCAAAACCGGTTGGGGCGCACACCTAAACAACCTGGAATCGGGTCTTTGGCCAACATTCTGCAAAGACCACATCAACATTCTCGAGCTCCGTGCAATCCTGCTAGCCCTTCGACACTTCCTCCCACTAATCCAAAACAAGGTGATCCAGGTCCAAGACGACAGCCCTGGCTTACATCAGAAAGGAGGGTGGAACAAAATCAAGATCCCTTCACACCATAAATTCCGAAATTTTCAACCTTTGCATTCCGAACAACATCACCCTACTGCATCTTCACAATTCCAGGCAACAAATGTGATTGCCGACTCTCACGCCGGAACCCACCGACAGGCGAATGGTGCCTCAAGAAATCCATCTGCAAATCTCTCTTCAGCATCTGGGGCACTCCGATGGTGGACCTGCTCACCACGAAGCACAATGCCCGACTTCCCCATTACATCAGTCCGATCCCGGACGAAGGAGCGATACCTGTAGACACCCCGACGTTTCCATGGCACAACCCGTTTGCCTACCTCTTCCCTCCGTTCAAACTACTTCCACATCCACAAGCCCTTCAAAAATTGAAGAAAGCCAGGGCCCATTTTTCCTAAATAGCCCCCCCCCCCCCCTCCGGGCATTAGCAGCCTGGTTTCCTCTCCTGCTAGACCTAGTAGTCGACACTCCAAGGAGTCTACCCTTCTACCAGATCTACCACAACAGAAAGGATTAAAACTACACCCAAACCTTGCAAACCTCAACTTACACGGGTGGCTACTATTGTCAAACTCCTTAAGAAGGCTGGAATTTGCCAAGAGGAAGCCGAACGTATCGCCTCTAAAGCAACAGATTCCCCCAACCGCATGTACGACAGCCACTGGTCCAAATGGATATGTTGGTGTATCACAAAACACATTAAGCCAATCGACCCCCCCCCCCTTTGCCAGACCTGAAATTCTTCAACTTATTAAACATGGACAAACTAAAGGCCTCAACAATCCTTGTCTACCGCTCCGCCCTTAATTCGGTCTTCAAAGCAGCAAACAAAACCAAATTACTAGGATCCTTTGAAAACGAACGTCCAACAACCAGACGTACCGTAACCGACTGGGACCTATCCCTCATTTTACAATCCCTAATGGAAGAATCTTACAAACCCATGCAAGACGGCTACCTTCATCTCTTGACCCGGAAAACTCTTCTTTGTAACCCTGGCAGCCAGTCTACGTTGTTCGGAAATTCAAGGCCTGTCAGTAGACCCAACCTACTGCATTTTCGGTCCAAACTTCAGTAACGCTACACCCAAGAGCATCTTTCAGAGCAAAAAGTCAAACCCTCTGAGCCATCAAAACCAATTAAGTTTCCGGCCCTCTCTAACATTGCAGGCAACGAACCAGATAGTCTCCTCTGTCCAGTCAGAGCACTACGCTTTTACCTAGCCCGCACACATGAAGACATTCGCAGAGGCAGAAATCAACTATTCCTCACAGTTGACCCCCCAACCGGAGAAACTTCAGCTGCCGTGGGGTCCTGTTGGATCAGGAAAACAATTGAAGCAACATACGACAAACAAAACATGAGCAAGAGCATGAGAGGGACGGCAAATGAGGTTAGAGCGATCTCCACATCATGGGTCCACCACAACGCCACCCCGATCGAAGAGATCCTGGCAGCAGCATCCTGGCCCCATGAATCAACCTTCATCTCCCACTACCTGAGGGACATGTCAAGGGAAGAAACAGGACTACACCGGCTGGGACCAATCGTCGCAGCCAGAAACGTAGTCAAGCCCCCGAACGAAGCAGAAGCAAGCCATCCATCCATGAAGGAAGCAAGCCACCCAGAAGGAAGCAAGACCTTAAACAACGGTCCTTTTCAGGACCACCAACTCCTACGAAAGAAATCCAAATTCCTGTTCCAAAAATGTTCTGAATAAAGTGCAATTTTTTCTCTTCCAGATACAAATTTTGGGGGCTAAGCCTGCTTGCATCCCGGGGTACCCGACAAGGTGGTTCCCACCACCATTTTTGACAAGGTCAACTGATAATGCTAAAATTATCAGGTTAATATGTTTTGGCAACAAAGAACATTTTGCCGGCACCCAGCTAGGCCGCCTAAAACATACTGGACTTAACTCCTGCCCTACCTACCCTCGAGTCACCGCCTGACATATTGAGAGTAAAATGAATACCGAAAGTGTCCACGCTCTCGCTTTTATAAGGGAGGACTGCGTCGTACACCTTTGGGCATAAAAAATGATAGTTTTCATTATACTGGGGCTTTAAACAATGCCATTCAACAATGCCACTGTTTGGCATCAACAATGGAGAATTCCTTCCACCTTTAGTGATGTATGTTTTTATTTACAACAATGAAAAAGTTTACATTGTTGTCTGGCTACTTGAACCTCGATACAGTGCGATCATTTATGCCCAAAGGTGTACATGTTCAGTGGGAAATGCAAGCAGGCGCCTGCGCACCGGAAGAAACCTCCAGGGGAACATCACATTGGGACAATGAAATGCTAAAATTATCAGGTGAAGTAGGTTTTAGGCAAAAAAAACATTTTTAGCCGGCCTGGCTGGGGGCCAGCAAAATGTTCTTTTTATTGCCCAACCTAAAATATAAATTACCTGTTTATAGAGTTTCCCTCCTTTTGAGCTTTAATTCCCCTAGAAACTTGAAGTTGGCTTCCCAGCCGGGCTTGTGGTTGGGCTGGCTATATATACTCTGCGCAGCCGTTCGATGGCATTTTCTCCTCGCCCAGAACCTAGACAAGGGAGGGGAGGCCTTGGTGGGACTTAAGGTAATTTACAATTTCGGTTAGTCAATAAAAAGAAACATTTTGCCGGCCACCAGCCAGGCCGGCTAAACATGGTTTCTTTTTGCCTAACATACTTAACCTGATAATTTTAGCATTACATTTCCCAAATGTGATGTTTTCTTGAAGTTTCTTCTGGTGTGCAGGCACCTGCTTTATGTCCCACTGCGCATGTGCGGCGCAGTCCTCCCTTATAAAAGCAAGAGTGGACGCTTTCAAAATTCATTTTACTCTCAATATGTCAGGTGGTGACTTGAGGGGAGAGGTAGGGCGGGAGTTAGGTTATGTTTTAGGCAAAAAAAAACCATTTTTAGCCGGACTGGCTGGGGGCCGGCAAAATGTTCTTTTATTGCCAAAACATTAACCTGATAATTTTAGCATTTCAGTTGACCTCGTCAAAATTGGTGGCGGGCACCGCCTTGACGGACACCCTGGGATGCAAGCAGGCTAAGTCCCCAAAATTTATCATTGGAAGAGAAAAAAATTGCACTTTATTCAGAACAGTGTGGAAATAGGAATTTGGATCTTTCGTAGGGATCGGTGGTCCTGAAAAGAACCGTTGTTTATAGGTTTTGCTTCCTTCTGGATGGCTTGCTTCTGCTTCGTTCTGAGTGCTTAAGGGAGCTTGACCACGGTTCTGGCTACGACAATTGGTCCCAACCGGTGTAGTCCTGTTTCTTCCCTTGACATGTCCCTCGGGTAGTGGGAGGTGAAGGTTGATTGATGACATCAGGATGCTGCTGCCTGGATTTCTTTGATAGGGGTGGCGTTGTGGTGGGCCAATGATGTGGAGATTGCTCTTACCTTATGTGCCGTCACCCTCATGCTCTTATTCACGTTTTGTTTGTTGTAAGCTGCCGCGATTGTTTTCTTTATCCAACGTGATACCATAGCGGCTGAAGTTTCGCCGTTTTGGAGGTTAACAGAGAAAGAGTTGGTTCCTGCCTCTACGGATGTCTTCATGCTGTTCT
>JAHWFP010145544.1:0-55892 GCA_023313725.1 Lithobius niger
TACAAAGACGGAACTAATTCGGACAAATTGTTAATTTTCTAGTTATGAAAAAAGTTATTGGGATCTTTTTTTTGAACAAGATAATAACTTTGAACAAGATGATAATTTTGAACAAGAGAACAAGTATTATGTTATCTAGAAGGGGGTGGGAGGGAGTTTGCCTCCCGCATACCACGGCAAAACAACTTTTAAGTGGTGGAAATACCTAAATACAATAATACAACTGTGATCTGTGAAGCTTGATTTTGTGTGGTATGTGTAATGGCATGTAATGATGTTGAAAATTTGCAGGCAAAGGCTATATTGTGCAATGGACTGCAGTAGTGAGAACAAAGTTGAAATTCGAAATTTTTCGTGTGAAAAAAATAAATTTGTCCACTTGTTTGTTGGTATTTTTTTAAGTCAGTGTGTATTAGTTTCGTCAGGGTTTCCAGTACCGATTCATACGGAATATGAAAAGGTCACGGGTTACCAGTAGTGCTGCCTTACAGTAGGCCTGCGAAAAATATTGAACACTAATGTTCTTAAAGCAGGGTTTGCGCAAGATCACAGAAAAAAAAATTCAAGCACTTTCAAGGACTTTTTTTTAAAAACCAATATAATTTTTCAAGGGACTAATCCAAGACTAATACAATTTTTTCACGGACCATTATTAATCAACAAACTTGCCCAAAACGTCTCATTATACACTAATTTGCATCTTTAATCATGCATGCGACAACAATAACAGTGGAAAAAACCTTGGGGAGGAGGGCTGAGGAAGAAGATTCGTTTTGTGGTTTTTTTCTCTATTCTTTGTTGTTGTTATAGATTAGGTTGGCTCACTAGCCTTTGCTTGAATTTCACCAGGCAGGGTAAGGAGTTTGAACAGTACGGTTTTTTCTTTCAGGTTTTTTTTTTCAATCAGCTTTTTTTCCTAGATTAGTTTTAATAGCCTAGTAAACAATTGATGAAAAGGTGCGGATGAACAAAATGTTAAAGATAGGCTCAACAACATTTTACGACAAACATTCATTCAAGCAAGTTATTTAAAGAATACTGCAAGTTTGTCTATATCTTGCTTAAAGCTAGGGTGTCATTGTAAAGTACAATAAAAAGTACTAAATTCAAGAACTTTCGAGGACGTAGCCAACAAGATCAAGGAATTCAAGCACCTTGAGCGAACCCTGTTAAAATGGTTTGGTAGTAGCAGAAGAATCGTAACCAAAAAAAAAAAAACCTTCACATTTTTTACAGAAATCGCCCAAAACTTCTTAATACACGAAAGGCCCAGCCTTCATGAAAAAAGAACTTTATGAATCCGCAGCGGATCTCGTGAAGCGGTCTTTAGGTAGACGTGTACTCACGTGATTTAGACCCTCTTCCACCGCTGAAAGCTCCCCAATGTACCTTTTCATTCCAAGCACGAATCTATGACTCTGTTTAAGTCATAACTGAGACCTAAATTTACCCATTTGCATGATGTTACTGCTGCACATCTTTTGTTGCCGAATCCAATTTTCAAAAGCTGTTGGCACAAGAGAGAAAGTCAACTTCTCTTCAAAGAAGGCAAACTCGCGCTTCTCTGTAATTTTAAATACTTGAGCAACCCAATGCAAAAGAATTTAGTAAAAATAAAATGAAACATTAAATCTAGCAAAAACAAACACAAAATAGAAGATAAATCAGCAGTCAAGAGGATGAATACCACACAAAATGTACTAACAAAATAGGCTGCTGAAGACTTTACGTGTGTTGGTTAAATATGTCCGTCAGTGGGAGATAACTGTTAATCAGAAGACGTGTGCTTTTAGTTGTCGCACATTAATTTCTGAATTAATTTTAGAGAATATAGCTTTTCTCATGGTCCAGCTCTCAATTAAAAAATAGTGTTCTTTTCTCCGCACGTTTTGCGAGTAATAAAAGCTGGTACCCTTCAACCCATTTTATTGATTCACACATTTAAATCCACTAGCATGAACGTGGAAAATTTGAAATAAACTGAATAATGGGTTTAAAAGTTACCACGGAGACAGACGGATGACAGCGCAATGAAGAAAAGCTCCTTTATTCTATTTTGCACCGCAACGGGGACGGCGAAAAGAAGTCAAGAAGAAAATGTGGTCAACATCCGGCCCTAGCTTGTTTTCAAAATGTAAGGCTAAAAACAGTTAGGTTGTACCCCTATGGCAGAATGAGAGCGAAGGGCCATGCTACATCAGAAAAACAGTTAACTGTCTTGCAGAACGATTTACTGATCGACCAATACAGGTTTTGCCGATCCGATCTGATGCTGATAATCGTCATGTCGACGATCCGATACCAATAATTTTTTTATGAAAAAAAATTTAATACACTTAATAAAAATTAAGAAAATATTATTTTTTTAACACTTTGATTTCAAGGTGTTACTAATTTCATGAACGAAAATCAGCGTTTGTCACCAGAAACAGCACTTTTTTCCTAATAGAGTTAGTAAGTAGTAGGCTAAATATTTATTCAGTAGTGAAAATGAATCTGGTGAACCTTATTAAATGTGGCGAATGAGTATAAATAAAGAGGAAAGAAAGAATAGGCGCAGTTACCGTTTGTTTACAAACTGAAACCTTATGAAGAACACGTACTACACTGATAATTTAACTGTTTGTTTGTGGTATTCAATTGTCCGTCTTCGCCTAAGTGTTGCCACAAGAAATATCCTCGAGAGCAGCGAGATGCGGCCGAATGAGCGAGCGTTAGCCAGAGACTCGGCTAGTTTTAATAATTGTTATACAAATACTCGTTAAATGCTTAAAACACAGTGCACTAGTATTAGTACCCCTTACAGAAAAATTTGGTCACAAATAGACCCAATTTAAGTCCCAAACTGATCCCCAACTGGCCACAGCAGACCCCAGTACCTGAGGTTTTCAAATGTTTGGTTCAGATTGGCCCTGGTTTGACCCAATGTTGATCCCAAATCGTGACCTGCATTTTCCATTGATCCCAACAGGCCCCAAGATTTGTGCAAGATTAGTCACAATTTGGGGCCTGTTAATTTTTAGACCCTGGACAAATCTTGACTTAACTTTGTCCCAGTTTGACCCCACTTGGTCACAATTGCTGACCAAGAATATTCAGGCTTGGTCACAAGACCCATACTTGGACACGGTTTGGGGCTTTAACACCTAGATCCTTGTTTAAACCCACTTGGTCACAAATCGTGACCAATAATATTCGGCCTTGGTCACAAGACCACCACTTGGCCACGGTTTGGGGCTTTAACACCTAGACCCCTGTTTAAACCCACTTGGTCACAAATCGTGACCAATAATATTCGGCCTTGGTCACAAGACCTCTACTTGGCCACGATTTGGGACCATAGCAACTAGACCCCAGTTTGACCGCCACTTGGCCACAATTTGGGGCTTTAGAAACTAGACTCCAGTTTGACCCTCACTTGGTCACAATTGGTGACCAATAATATTCAGCCTTGGTCACAAGACCTTCACTTGGCCACGGTTTGGGGCTTTAGCTGCTAGACCACTGTTTGACCCCACTTGATTACAAACTGTGACTTAAGAATATAACAACTTTGTTACACAAGTCTAAAAAAGTGGGGTGTTATTTTCAAAACATTAAAAAATAAACAACTTGGAGTCAAGATGCCACACATGTATTCTTTTGCATGGGAGATCCTGACTACAACAAAATAAATTCTGAATTGAGTAAACTGAAAAAAAATTCAAGCCTTAAAAGCTCAAGGATCGTTCGAGTATTTTCATAAATCATAGGTCACCTAAAATTCAGGCAGCCTAAGTGTTAAATTTTAAGTTTGCAGCTAACATTTAAAATAACAATTATTTTATTGTTCAATTATTCAAAGTTTGTATCTCTATTTTAGTTATAGAGTAACTAATTTTAGTTGCCAGTTTGTTTAATTATAAATGCGTGGCACATACAAATGTTTGGAAGCTAACTCTTAATAAGTTTTTTAATGGAAGCCGAGTTCAGCCTAATGTTGAGAGTATCAAACTGCGACCCTTCCTGAATTTTGTGTAGATATGTAAAAAATGGCTTCTAAAGTGTAACATAATTAATGCCAATTAATTATTTAAAACCAAGTCAAACCGTCCTTAACTTTACCAAAAATCAATAAACGAAAATATAACATCCATAACTTTTAACCGGTAAGGAAAAGTGCCTATATAAGATTTACTGACTAGAACAAAACATGTCAGTGCAGCAAGGTAAGATGGCAGAATAGGTACAGGTTTTTTTAAATTGGTTTCGTTCTTTTTTACTTTGCTTTCGTTCATTTTGGTTTCGTTATGTTTCAAATTGATTTAGTTTCTTTACAATTTGGTTTCGTTTCTTTTCATTTTGCTTTAGTTTCTTTTCACTTTGCATTAGTTGAGATAATTTTACCAATCCGATAGTTGAAACAAATTAAACGGAGAATACTAAATGTAATTTACAGAAAATAAATTTAAGATGTAGGTTTAAAAACGTATTAAATTAATGATTTACTGTATACAGTAATACCAGTAAGATCCATAAATGGCTACTGAAAAAAATTAACCTGAACAACATATTTAAAAAGCAATGTTGTGAGAATCATCAGTGCATTTTCTGTCCGAGCACTTGATATTGTTATTGTCCAATCGTTTTGTTGAAACGAAAGACGGATGGTTTCTAATGTCTCCATCTTAAGGTGTTCGTCGTAAATATACTTGTTTAGGGGCTTCATGTTGAAGGTTAAGCGGGACTTCTCCTGACTTCTTTGACCGGGTGAAGATTGAGCTGTAAAACCCCGGACACGGAGAGTGGCGTTCTACGATGGTTTTCTTTCGTAGTAGTTCCGAGATTTCTAACGAAAGAGTTTCTGATACGTGTGGTGAAGGCCCACAGAGGTGATTTGTGAAGAGTTGGTTGAGTTTGAAGGGTTGGACGAAAGCCATGTTTGATTATGGAAAAAATCTCCGCGTTGTGAGTGAGGTTTTGCCAAGCTGGGAGAAAATGGCGGAGTTTTGCTCTGACCGGAAGGCAGGTTAGGCGGGAGGCGTCATTGTTGGTTTTTGCGAAAGGAGCTCCTGCCTCCTGGTGACTAGATGCGGCTACGTCGGTCTGGAGATGCGGTTCGTTTTTTTTCTGGCCGGAACGGGAGCGTGGAGTATCAGGCCGAAAGGGCTGCTGGTTTCTCGGCAGAAAGGAGGAATTGTCATTCGTTTTGGTCGACGGAGGTATGGGAGCTTTGTTCCATTCGTCTATTGAAGGGCGGGGGTTTGGCTGTCTGTTTCTTTGAAAGGAGCGGTTAGACATGTTCTGCTTCGGTTTTGGCTTTCATGATATATCCAGATGTGGAGCCAGGGTTGGAATTGGACCTCGGAAAAGAGTGTCCGACTCATGGATGGGTTGGTTGCGGAGCCGATGGCGAGTAGAAAAGTTTAGATTGTTTCTCGCACAAGGCGTTAACAGCGGTGTTGAAGATGTCGGATTGTGAAGCAGCACGAAGGCTTAGGCCAAGGCACTTGTCGTTTTCAAAAAGAACGAAGGTTGGAATTTCGGCTTTCTTAGGAATGGAGAGAGCAGTCCCAAAATCCATTTTGATCTCGCTACAGAGGAATTCGCATTCGGAATAGGTGTCGAAGTTCCGCGGATTTGTGGCGCCGTCCCCGAGAGGGTGGAAGAAGCTGTTTTCCCGTCCCGGGCCGGAGGGTCCTTGTCAAGGATGAGTGGCTCGCCTTTGCCAAGGAGGGATCCTTCGTTACAAAGGAGGCATGTGAGTAGCGTAGTTGACTGGCCAAGTAGGTTACGTGGTTTGGCGTCTTTTTCCCGAAGGGCGAAACCGAAACCGGTTTTAAGGCCTCTAATAATTACAGGTGCATCGGCGGATTGCGAAGGCTTAAACAGGAAACAGTCGGGTACAGTCTCTTCAACTGTCTTGAGGAGAGATGCCAAAGGCAGCGTTGGGTCCTCAGCGGTTTCGTTCGCGAAACGGATATGTTTATCGGATGGTAGAGCGGTGGGTCCGGGAGAGGAGTCCTCTTGGCGAAGGGAGAAGTGGCCCTTCGTTTTAAGGTGTTGGACGGCGGCGAAGGGGCAGATCGCTCATGGCCTTCGTTGCTTTAAGTCGAGGCGACCCAGTCTTGGGTGCGGCGTGGCAAGCAGAAGACTACAACGATGGCGGAGGCATCGGGTTGTCCTTCAGTTTCCCTACAGCGTCGTGGACGATGTCATGTACTTCACTACGAGTGACGCCGATTTACTTTCGGGAAGAATTGGATGAAAGGTCCAAAGTAGAGTTCCGTGCAGGCGACCGAAGGGCAGCCGACGCAAGACGTAGATTTTTCTTGGCTTCACAATAGTTCTCCTTCGCTACTTGTAGATCCAGGCAAAGGGAAGACAGGTCCAAGGGAGCCGAAGGCGGAGTCCGTTGTCCAGCTTGGAGAGGAGACTCCGAAGTAGCCGTTGCATCGGCGAAGGAAGCAGTGAAAGAGGCGGAGGGCGCCGGGCCACCGGCGAGGTCGAGAGCAGAGACCCATCAGGCGCCGAGTGCGAAGGGAGTAAGAGCACGAGGGATCACGGCCATTGAAGCGGGAGCTTCGGAAGTGGCGGCCATCGTCGGTCTTGAATCCAAATTCCAATGCGAAAGGAGAACCAAGAGAAGTGACGCACAGGCGTAACTTCTGGAGGAAAAGGAAAGCCGAATGCGTCCACGATCTCGCTATTATAAGGGAGGACTGCGAGGCGCATGCACAGTGGGATATGCAAGTAGGTATCTGCGCACTGGAAGAAACCTTCAGGAGAACATCACATTCTAGGAATGTAATGCTAAAATTAT
This sequence comes from Lithobius niger, assembly GCA_023313725.1. NCBI lineage: Eukaryota > Metazoa > Arthropoda > Chilopoda > Lithobiomorpha > Lithobiidae > Lithobius > Lithobius niger. The sequence continues at coordinate 6,803 of JAHWFP010145544.1, forward strand.
CAGGTTAATATGTTTTGGCAATAAAGAAACTTCGGCTTGAAGCCATTTAAAATAATTGAAAGAATCATTGGATCGGAGGTTACCTTCTGCCAAGCTTTGACATGGAACCGAAGACATCCCCCAACTTCTTGTGGGGGAGGTGGAATGTCAGTAATTGTCGCGTCCCCTGTTGCAGGAAAGAGAGGAGGAACGTTGTCGTCTGTCTGGAGTGGAGGGACGGCCCAGGGAACAACCACATCCTCGTCCCTGGGAACGCGATGGAAAGGGCGATACAGAACGTGGCACCAAGAGGCGGAGCAGGGTATGGCGCTTTTGCGGCCTTGCAATCGTCCGTAGGTTGATGAGGCTTGGTGGACGGGATGGAACGTTGTCGGCGATTCTGGCGATTCTTGTTGTAACGAGGCTTGCGGGAGATGTTGAGGTGAGGGGCCACTTTAGGAATCAATCCGCGAAATAGGGATTCTGATTCGCGAATGGGCTGATTACGGAGAAGATGACGAGTGGAATCATGGAGATTACGTGCAGTGTTCAAAGCTATTTCTCGTAAGAGGAGCGTAGAGTTGAAGAGTGTGCGCGTGAACCAATTCATGGCATGGTAGGTGGCAAAGCGACTTTCCTAAAAACTTGATTGATGAGGAATGCTAGTTGGCGGGTGTCCTCAGGAGGGGGATCGGTGTAGAGTCTTTCACACAGTGCGTTGGCTGCAGTGCTAAGGATGTCTGCTTAGGATGCTGCACGAAGTCCAAGGCAGAGGATGCGGTCGTTGACATGTAGGACGAAAACAGGAACCGCAGCTCGTCGAGGAAGATAAGAGGACGGAGCCGAAATCCAACTTGTTATCAGCAATGAGGAACTCTGACTGAGGATAAGTGTCAAAGTTTCTTGGACTGGCCATTCCTTCTCCGATGGGATGGAAGAAGTAACTTTCACGGCCCGGACGAGGTGGAGGCAGATCTTTATCCAATTCAAGAGGCGTTCCGTTACCGAGGAGGACGCCGCCGGTCCCGAGTAGTGTTGTGAGAAGCGTTGTTGACTATCCCAGCAACGGTGGTTGGTGTGGAAGTTGGACACGAAGGCCAAACCCAAAACCAGTCACAAGGCCTCGGTTCTTGATGACTGGGTCGGAGGTAAAGGATGGCTTGTATAGGAAGCAGTCCGGAATGATCCCTTCGACTGTCTTTAATAACTCTGGAAGTGGGATCTCCAAGGGATCAGGGTCTCCCTGGAACGGAAGGCCAGGTTGATCCGAAAGGGACGGGTCTGGTGAGTACTAAGAATCAAAGTTGTTGTCCGCAGGAGGGACGGGCGGTAATGGATCTGGCGGAATGGAATGGCAGAGGGACCAGCGTCCTCAATGGAAGCAAGCCATGACGAAGTATAGTCCGAGACTGGTGCTTTCCGTTTAAAAGTTTGAAGGGGAGAGTCCATAAGAGTATGCACCTGGGATGAGGTGAGTCGCTCGTTGGTCCGCAAAGTAGCGGAACGTCCAGTTACCGAAGGTTGGGAGGAATGCGAAGACAAGTCCAGAGGAGTGAGTTGCGGTCCTATGGAGGAGGCCAGTTTGGCAGCAACTTTCCGGGCTTTGAGTTGGAGTTTAACGCAAGCATACCGTTCCTTTGTTCGAGAGAGTTCCTCGGAAAGGGAACGTAGGTCCAGTACCGGCGGAGGCTGGCTACAGGGAATAGGAGATGTAGCTTGCAGTATCGCAGGGAGCTGGAAGGGATGGCTCGGAAAGAAAGGGACTCGGGTGGGGGGGGGGGGAAGAGAAAGCGAAATGTTCCATTGTCAGTTCAAGAATTTCAACATTGTCCGCAATCGGCAAAGCCTGTGGTGGAGATACGGAACGAGGAGTACGGGATGAGGAACCATCCTTTGGCGTTCCTTTCGCTCGCGGCATAGGAACGGCGTTACTGAGGAATGCGGAACATAGAACGAAGAACGCAGCGGGAACGAAGTTCCGCTTCGGCTTTTATGTGATGGAGGCTGCACAGAAATCTAAGCAGTAGGTAGCGAACCGGAAGGACATCTTCGATTTAATTTCTCTAGATTGAACAGCATTTTGAGAAGAAAAATGTTATAAAAAGGTAATGGATAGTTTCAAGGCAACTAGAAAAAGCGAGTAACCAAGAGAAACCCATGTTTACTGGTTTTTGCTGAATAACTATTCTGTGTTTTACCTGTCGAGAAGATTGAAACGGTGTATTGAAATGTCAAACTCGGTCAGAAGTTGAAGAAATGCCAGAAATTCGGCCAAAATTTGTCCACGGCAGCCTTCTACTGTCTGTGACGAATTGTCGCGTCACTTATGCCACAGAGACCACAAATATTTACTATCGGGGGGATATTCAGTTAAGGTCTAAACTAGCTCCGGATTACCTTAGCCCTGGATCTAACTAACACTCGACCTGGGAGTTAGTGGGCTGGAGAAAAAAGTTGGTGATATCCACGTTGGGCTACGTTGGGGATTTGCTAGCTCTTTACTCCTTAGACCTCGACCTTCAGGCTAAATTAGCCCTGTTAATGTGTTGTTAAAACTCAGGAATAACGCTAATACTAGATGGATATCACCACTTTTTACAGCTCGGGGTTAACTGCTCAGTGCTAAGTTAGTCCTCGACCTTCAGGCTAAAGATTGCTTATCCCTCAACTTATTTCGTTATGGATATCACCATTTTTCTTTATTACCGACTTTAGCCCAAAGATTAACGTTAACCCTCAACAGGATATCCCCACCATTAGAGCGGAATTTAATGAATGTAAACTTTGTTTGTATCACTATAGCACACTAGTTAACTTATTGTTTTGATTCTAATAGAATGATAGCAAAACAGAAAGGGGCACAGTGTCAGTTCCCCAACTGCTTGCAGGCCAAAGTCATGTCATTGCAGCTCGGATACAAAGGAAATTGGCTGACTTTCTAGAGGCAGGTTTGTACAGAAATGTTCGTATAAAAATCCCAAGACGTTCCTAGGAATTTTTTTTTATGTATGTATGATACAAATGTATGGTGTTTTTGCAGTCATAATCAATTTGAAGCGGTTACAAAAAAATACTGGTAAACTGGCACCTGGTGTATTAATTCAATACGCACTAAAGAGCGATTACCAACACTAGCTTAAAGGTACATACATCCATGTTGGCTTTCCTGTACGTCTCAGTTTTGCGACAATAGTTCGAACGTATGAAAATGTTGGCAATACATTCGTTTTCTAGTTTTTTCTTTCGTGCAAAATAATTTTTGAGACATTAACTCTAACCTATGCAAATGTTGCAAACGCTAGTCGCAACGGGACGCACGACATACCGGAAGGATTTATGTCCTATTAAGAAAACTTAAGCCAAGTTTTCAATCAAGCAATCAATAAAAGGACACCAACGTTTTTAATTTTTTTTTAAATACGGAACATCAATGTATTTACCATACATTGTAGTTTTCAGTCTGAGCATTGAGAATCGTACTAAGGCAGAAATTTAGTTTCCCTTTTTTAGTATGAAACCAAATGTCTTCAAAGAACAGAAAAACACATAAGTACGCAAGGACTTGAGGGATTTCTTTTCTAGTTCTTTTCCAGATCTGAAATCCGGTTTTTATTTTCGAGAATTCATCCAGTTTTGAAATTGTGTGGAAGAAACTCTAAAAAATTAGCAGCAGGCTATAATAACAAATAATAAAAAAAAATTATTTGAATTTGTCAGATTTACTTCCCTTTCAAATGTTCACTAAGGACTAACAAATGCTAGAGGGCTGCTTTAAGCTTTAAACCATAGTCTGACGGGCGACAAAAAGGGAACTCTTCAGTTCAAATACGAGGTGGTGTGAGACCAAGACATATAAAGTTACAAGTTGTGAGTGGTGATAACAATGCACGGCTTGATTTAAAACCAGTGGTGTGCACATGGGAGGGGGAGGGGCATTGCCATTTTTGAGAAATGCCCTTTTGTAAAAAAAAAAAATACATCTTTGTGCCAACAGTTGCTGGTACGGTGGTGGTTGAGAAAGGGCCTAAAGGTCTACAGAGGGTAAAAAATGCCCTGAAAAAGGCAAAAAAGCTTAAGAAAGGGGCAGAAAAGGAGTAAAGACAAAAAAAAAAAGCCTCAGAAAAAAAGTCCACTAAACCTTACTGCACTCTTTTACTAAAAGTTTCCCCTGCCCTCTCATGGATCTGTGCACGCTATTGTGTAAAACCGAAGATCATCTCCAGGAACTTACAGAATGCACAGGTGTAAACCTGTGGCCAAACTTCGTTAACTTAGAAAGGTAGAAAAATGTTCATAATGCCTAAATAGGATTTAAACAATACCAGAAAAACCAAAAAGCAAAAAAAAAAACAAAAAAAACAACAATTATCCTAATTGCGAGAAACAGAAAAGGAAAGAATAACAACTTTTGCACAGATGAAGAAACGTAAAACCAGAGGTCACTGGTGCAGATAATGACCGATAAGCTCGCTTCCTGTAAAGTGAAAACTCAGTAGAAAGTTTGCGTGACAATACGGCAGATTAAATTTGTAAATTTGTGAAAAGCACAAACGTTTTTATAACTAACACAATCGTGTTTGTTGTACACCCTGTTTTCTACGCTGAAGAGCACCATAAATTGAGAGATAACCTGTTATTACAGAATTAGGTCGTTAAACATAACTTTCACCGAACACCGGCCATAAAAAAAGTAGAAAAAAAAAAGACACATGGACCCAAGTGAGACAAATGTCGGCTACAAAACTAATAATCAAGCTTCATTCTACAAGGTTCCTGCCAACTGCTGTCACCCCCTAATCTAATTCCAATCACCATAAACGTTACTGTTATTTTTTTTTTAGCTCAACGACCCAGCCCACATTATCTTCAAGTTACATTTCGTGTTTTGCCCTGTGGTTCAAGCTACACCAAGCTGCTGCAGTTGATTTGCTGTTGCTAATTTAACCTTCAAACTGTACTTGACACTGCAGGAATTAAAAAAAAAAATTGTATTTATAATTGGCAATAGGTACATTCACCTGGCATGTCAACAGGGTTAAATTATGGCGAGTAATTTCGTAAATAATTAGGCGGTTTAGTATAATTGTTAAGAAATTAACTCCACGAATATTTTCAGACGACGTTCCAGTCGGAGTTTAAAGGATTTTTCTAGATCATTCCGGGACACTTGAATTGTTGAAAATGGTTGATGCCAGCTTTAGAATCTCAAATGTATATTTAAAAACAAAATCAGCCTGCCAGCAAGATATTTTGCTGATTAACTGATTAACTGTTAGAAAAAGCTGGTGCCTTGCTTTGGTTTAACACAAACTACAAGTGCGCAGTAACAAGTGAAACTGCATGTCATCGGACACGAGTTTGCCATGTAAAACTTAGGAGTTAGTAATTTTGTATGTGGTCAAATCTACTGAAGGAAACTTGAAAACACCACATAGTAGCGATCAGTCATCGTAGTACTAAACTAGGCTACGAAACCACTTTTTCCAACAACAGTATTTGAAGACTTTAAAACCAGTGGTTTAGATTGGTAGTTGCTATACATTAATGTACGTTACATTTATGTTAATGTTGACAGTAAATATTTCAGTAAGTCACCTAGATGCATCTGGCGATATTTTCGAAATACTGCACTATTCTTCTTCAGACAGCGACAATTAACACGGCCATGCTCATTAGTTGCAAAATTTATTTCCACTTTCCTGTCTCTTACAAAATTGTGTTCAGTAGATTTCTCAAGATATTTTTTTGCAATACGAAATTGTTCATTCTTAAATTTTCACGGGAACTCTCCTTAATGAATTCGGCCTTTCCAAAACTACGCTCACATGCCAGTCCACTATTATTGGCTTGAGCAACAAGCAAGGAAGTACTTGATGACAGGCCGTTGAATGAAGTGAACGTGGTATGTACCAATTTAGGATGTTTATTTACCGGCTGCCTGAGTCACAGAATAAGAAGCTTTAAATTAATTTATTACCAACAGTTAATTAACACTCAACTGTAAAGTTGAGGTTGGCAAAGGAAAACTGTGGTGAAACTTATTCATAATCAATGTCAACAGTACAGCCTACAGGGGCAAGGATGGATAATGGATGGATTGTTAGTAAAGAGACGCCCTTGACAGCAATCATCAAAGTCAATACCTTGCTTATTCATCTCATTACTACTGCAACCCCCCAACCCCAAGTTTGGCCAGTTGGCAAATCAGTCGGCAAAATTACATAATTTTTGGTCAGTCGGCAAATCAGTCGGACAAATTTGCATAATTTTTTTTGCTAGATGGAAAATTATGTCGGTAAATTTCTGGTTTACACCCCTCCCACTTTTATCCTTCCTGACGTCTCTGGGTCTGACTTCAGTATCACCCCGCGTAGGAATGATACAGGACAATGACTGGATTAGCAACAAGTGACGCCATCTTTTTACTGTTTGCAGGCTGACCACTCACAATCAGGTCAAAAATAATAGGAATTCAATTGTAAAAATTATAGGCGAAATACAACAATTTTTATCGAGGATTATAGGTTTATGTCACAAAAATAGTCGACCCCGGTTTTTTGTTTTTTTAAATCAGCTTTGTTGTGTACCCCTAGTCTCGGTCACACTGTCGTTCATTTTACCTTTTTTTCAGGCTCGACTTTCAATCTTTATTTTTTGCCCAGGACTTATTTGTGGCGTTTTACAGTATTAAGCCGACGAGTCTGGGGAGATCAAACTAAAAGCATAGGAAACTACGGAAATTAGGATATATACACAATTTCGTTGAAAATCAGGATTGATAAAAATGTGGGAAGTGTAGAAAATACAGGATGAGTGGCCAGCCTGGCTGTTTACAGTTGCTTGCACAGATTAATAGACAGTGGAAATAGTACGCAGGAAAAAGTGGTGGGATTCAATACTCGTTACAAACAATAAAAAACGTGGCAATGCATCGTGTTGGTGACCAACTAACTCGTACCATGAACCAAAACAACTGCTTACCGATCAGTTGTTAAAAAAAAAAAATAGTACCTTTCAAATGATTTTTTTCTTAAAGATACAATAGTTAGGGCAATGACGAATGACACCCAAGATGAAATTGATCAGATAAAATTGGTGAATTAATTTTATTCTGCTTACAGGCTGCACAGGTAGCAAAATAGCAAGCTTATGCAACTGAACATGACACTTCACGACTGCAGCATGAACGTTAACGCCAGTTTGCCTTAAGCACTCCCGCTCAACGGCATTGCCCACAAATATGACTACATAAGCGCCACACAACAAGCTCGCATCTACGATGACGTTGTGGACTGAAGGTTGGAAACGTGCAACAGTTTTATTTACTGCAAGCGCATGGTTTAAAACAAGTGTAAACACAACGAAACTAACCCTTTGGTAGTCACACTGGCTTGTAGGTTGGTGTTCTTAATTTCAGTCAGTTTTAACGAGTCAGTGACAGGATGCAAATACTCCTACATTTTTTATGGAAAAAGCGACAGCACTAAGGCTATGCTTTAGGGACGGGTCGGTAACCGAAACCGAATTTTCGGTTTTTCCTGAAAACCGACACCGAAACCGATTCGGATTTTGTGTCGGTTTTTCGTACGATGTTTGAAAATCAAAAAAATGATTTGTTGTTTAACATTTTTTAAAAATAATTATTATTTTCCACGTATAAATGACAGCAAAGCTCCTAGCTATTAAAACGACAATAGTAGAGGAAAATGGTGACACAGCTAGCGACCCACGGTCTATGACGCTGCTGAAAGTGAAAGCAGGAGTAAGTTGAAGCTAGTAATACTACTGTTGCACGAAAAAAAATTAGGGAAAGGATGGTGGCAAAAACCGATACCGAAACCGAGGGTTTTTTTTTGGGTGTGAAAACCGAAACCGGAACCGAAATCAAAAAAATGAAACCGACCCATCCCTACTATGCTTTCTCGCTTTGCTCGGCTTTCCCGGGCACCTGTTTCAAACACTGTGCGCACTTAAGACCTACAATATCTTTCAAGCAAGCCAATCCAATACACCCATCAGGGTCCGTACGTACCAGCCACGAGGGATGGCACGATACACATTTTTTTTATCCCAATAAAATTTTAAAAATTATCGCAACAATCAATAATATCTCGACAAAACAATTTCGAGGCTGGAATAACCAGTTTAATTCTGTTAATTAAAAAAAAAAAACCTTGACTAACGCTTACAGTGCAATCTTCACGAATGTGAATTGCGTGACGCTCGCCATTTGTCCAATAGACATAAAAATGCACTTGCCATTGTCCATTACTTCCTCATCATGCAGAAACAATTGAGCAGTTGTTTTGCTACTTAATGTTTAAATATTGTTTGCATTAAATTAACTCTCCAATCACATAAAGTGGCTAGCAACATTATTGCACACTTGGTTGGATAGCTCTTGTAATTCCGCACGCAACGCCGCAAACCACTTGTTTCTAGCCATTACCGAGATTTGCCAACTTAAGCTTTGGAGTTTGCACGATAATTCGATAAATCAGAAAAACTGAGATACGATAATCAACAAAAAGTTGTATCGCGATATTATCAAATTATCGGTTATCGTGCCGCCCCTAGACGAACCGCTTTCAATGCTTTTTCAAGACTTTACAAGGCTGGCTCGCAACCAATTTCAAAGCTCTCTGCACAGACGGCTCAAAAATTATCTTTTAAATTTCACTATTTTGTCAGATATCATTGTTGCGCTCTCAGTTTGTAGTAGGAAGCTAAACCATCATAAACAGAACATTACGTCCTCTTTCCCCACAATGGACAAAGATCAAGGAGAAATGACGTAAGCAACAGCCAATAGGAACAGCACTTGCTCGGCTGTCACTGTCAAAAATTGCTTGGGCTGCATGGTACCTCTTTCTTTCTGGCTCCAACCCGAACAGCATCGTTCACACGAGAAGGATTCGGCTGATAAATTTCTTCTCATCATTTATTTAATTTTATACCCAAATTTATATTACTAATACGGCATTAAGTTCATTCCAAACAAATTACACTCCCAAAATTCAAGGCCATTTCCAAGTTTACCTCCAAGAGTGAAAATTCTCCATATTACGCCGACTTCCACACTACAGATAGTTCCGCATCTAGCAAATGGCTCTTCAAAGGTAAGTTTATATTCTATTTACATTCTTCGCTGTGAATACAATCACCATCCAAGTTTGAAATCGTAGCTTCGCGTAGCATCCCTAATTTAGAAGTTCCTTCATCACTGCCAAGCCTCACGTCTTCAGTAGGTCGTTCCCAACTTCTCAGTTTCCATTTTGCATCCAGTTGTTTTCTCAGATCGACTCCAATTAGGTTTGGTTAAATGGAGTCGATCGCAGAAAACAACTGGATGAAAAATGGAAACCGACAAGTTGGAAGCGGCCTACTGAAGACGTGAGGCTTGGCAGGGATGAAGGGCCTTCTACATTCGGGAGGCTACGCGAAGAAGCGATTTTCAACTTGGATGGTGATTGTGTTCACAGCGAAGAATGTAAACAGAAGATAAACTTACATTTGAAGAGCCTCAAAAATTTGCTAGATGAGGAACTATCTGTAGTGTGGAAGTCAGCGTAATATGGAGAATTTTCACTCTATTGGAGATAAATTAAATACAGTGTTCCCCAGTAATGAGCGTCAATGTTTGGGATTTTTTTGTGCCATTTGAAGGCTTCAAAAACAAAAATTCCAATTTTCAAGGTGTTTCAAGCCTGGAATTTTCGGTTTTCAAATTTAAGGCTTTTCAAGGAATTCAAGACCGTGTACGAACCCCGCGTCCCATATGAAAAAAATATATATGCCAAAATATATCTCAGAATATATTTGCAATGCGTTTTCAGAAGCAGCATGAAGATGGAGTTCTATCGAATGTAATGCAGTTCTATCCCATTTTCCACTGTTCATACCAAGTCCTGACCCCATGCGGCCAGTCGTTTAACTAGTGTCTGCTTTTACTTTAGGGAAAACTTACGTTAGGAAATAAATCATCGTGAAAAATATCCCCAATGTTGCGAATAGTCCAAACATGTATCATTCCCCAAGCAGTAGCGTAAAATCACTTTAAAGCGAGGAATGCACATTATTTCTCAAGCCAAGGCCGACTTGAGGTAAAAATTGCATAATTTACCTCTGACGACACCTGTTCTTAAGCGTGTCAGAAGTTGATGCTTGTCAACATTCCGTTGGTAAATAAGATTTTGGCAATGTTAAATCGACTGCTTAGAACCAGCAAGCTAAATATGCTCCTAGATGACCTTGTGACATGTGGTGGAATACAAACTTGAGTTACAACATGATTATGCTCACGGACATGTATATGTATTTAAGAGTACCTGGTATTTTAAAATAAATTTTTAAATATTTTAGGCAAATATATCGTAAAATTTAAGTCGAATATATGGCAGAAATGTACAAGATTTTAGAACGTATTCCAAAATACATTCCTAAAATGTATTGCCCTACTACAGTGCAATGTTTTAGTCATTATCAAAACTATTACCAAAATATACATAACGTGTGCCATTTATCTCAAATGCAAATTGTTATAACAACCTGGGTACATTATTTCGTCATTTGATCAGACTTCAGATTTAGTGGTAGTCTCAATGAGTCACCAGAAACAACAAACGTGCTTATTTTTTTCCTGGTAATACATAATTCTGTGAATACACAGTAGGTACAAAAATGCAAAATAATTTTGAAGAGTTGGTGAATGCATCAGAGCCTATTCTACAAATATTTTTTTCTCTTTTCTGGAATACATAAAATCATACATTAAAAAATAATAAATGTAACGCTCAAATTCCAAAACAAAAATACTCTCAGTACGGTATTTTGCGAATTTTCGATAGGCTTAATATAGTCAGATGGTGTTAATTTCAGTCTCTCCTATCTTCTTCAGGATTCCTTTCTTGTAGCCTACTTGCTTCTGTTTTACATTGCCACACGAGTGCTAGTGTTTTTGAAAATGCATGGAAACCGTTGCCCACTGTACTTCTCACGTGTCGTCTGCTCAACGCTCGCAAGCTTCCATTTGCGCGAGAGGTGTGCCCCCAACTCTTTACGAATCAGGAACTTGATGTTAGGGTTTAACGGCCCTTGTAGATTCGTGAGAGGGTGTCCGCTCGCCACATAGTGTTGAATCGCCAGCGATTCAAGTCCTCCGAGATGTAAATCCCTGACATCAAGTTCCTAATTAGAAAAGAGTTGTGGGCACACCTGTCGCGCAAATGGAATTGTGCAAGCATTGAGCAGACGACACGTGAGAAGTACAGTGGGCAACGGTTTCCACACATTTTCAAAAACACTAGCGCTCGTTGCAATGTAAAACAGACGCAAGTACAAGAAAGGAAGCCTGACGAAGATAGGAGAGACCGAAATAACCACCACTTGGACTATTAGGCCTATCGAAAAATCGCAAATTACCGTACTGAGAGTATTTTTGTTTTTGAATTTGAGCGTTACATTTGTGATCGATTGATTTCGAACATTCAAAGTAGAAATGGTTCATTTTTTCGCTAAAAAATTATAGTTCATAATGTAGTTGAAAGTCCATTCCATAACACATTTTTTAAGATCCACGTAATCAACCCCCAACCCTATAAATTCTTGACGTAATGTATGATTGAGACTACCGGCAAACTAAAAAAACACATTAGAAAAAAAAATGCAATTTTTGTGAGTTGCACCTTTGCAATTTAAAAATAAATTAAAACTACATTTCAGAGGCTTTTAAAATAAGCTTCAACTTCGAAATACTTGTTAAACTTAAATCAGGAACATGAGACCTACTTCAAATCATATTCTGACTGTCAGGAATAGAACATTTTTAAGGGGTAGTTACAAATGATACTTTGGAATACATTCTATAATGTGTTTTTTATTCAGAGTAAGTTGTTGTAAGAATATCAGTGCAGTATAAAATGCATTTCATGTACAATTAAAAACAGATTTTGAAATACGCTGTACAACACATCAGGAATATAAAAAAAAAATATTTTGGAATAAGTTACATAAATTGCTGTACTCAAAGCCGTTTTTAAATATGTATTAAAGTACTGAATTCATTGTACAACTCACAAGGAAATACACCTTATTTAGAATGTGCAACGTATTAAACTATTTTTAATACATAAAACATAGGCTACGATGATTTATGTGACATATCTAAATACATTTTTAGACGCTCCTGATCTGTTGTACAGAGTATTTCAAAATCTATTTTTAAACACACCTGAAATATATTTTACAACTAATCAAAAATACAGGGTGGCCACAAAAAACGAACGAGTTTTTAAATGTTCCGAAAAAAAAGTGCAAATAGGGACCACTTTTCTGGATCCAACATCCAATTCTGATTCTTTAAAATGAGTCCCATTAAAAAAAAAAAAATCAACTTGTGTTCGTATGCCAAATGACACGGACCAAACGAAAATTAAAAATTTTCCTTTCCAAGTTTTTTTTTAACCTTCGACAAATAGCATTCTATTTTCTAATCAGAATTGCATTTTGGATACAGAAAAGTGAGTCATCCTATTCCAAAAATAAATTTGTGCTTGAATTTTTTTTATGTTGTGCGTTTTTATATGGGCCACATGTGTATTTTGGTATTGCTTTATTGTAAAAATATTAACGTTATGACACGTTAGGTTCAAATGCTACACTTGGTTAAAAAAAGGGTTCTGAAAGTCTGAAATATTTAAGGGCAAATTGATTGTTTAAATAAAAGTCAGCATAGGTTTAACTTCAGATGCAATCTTACAACCATACTTCTTAACATTTACGAGTGAATGGATATCCAAAGCTGAGTCATGATCACCATCATTGGCTCAACATCAAGACTAAGGTGCAAGGTAACCGTGTGCATAACAGTGACTAAGTTAAAAAGAATGCAGTAGGAGAAGTATGATGATTAATTGTGTCTATAGAAGTGGTGTGGGAGTTACAACTATTATGCATGTTGTGGAAAATAATTTCTGAAATATATCTGGCAATTTTACTGATGTTTAATTACATTTTAAAATATACAAAATATAACAAAATATATTAAAACAAAAGCATTTCGAAATACATTCTAGAATATATATTTGAAATAAATTCCACCAAATATTGTGCCATTTACTTTTAAACTAATAAAGTATATTCTAAGATGTAATGCAAAATAAACAAGCTTCGAAGAACTCCAAGAAAGAAAGATAGGCTAAAATTAAACTGTACAATTAAAGTTTTTATAGGTTATATTTCAGCAAATACATAGGCATTTATATGTAATTTTTCAGCAAATATATAGGCTTTTATAGTTTCTTTTAGGTTTATTTCATTCAGTCCACTTAAAGGGAAAAATAGGGTGATTAGCCCAATGGGTTTGTATAAGTTTCATAGGATTTCGTAGGTTGGCTGGCAGTCTGCGACCCCTGAATAGATGACGTCATGACATAAACATATTTTTCAATACATTATGAAATGTAATTTTTAATACATTTCAATGTATGTGTAATATGTCTTACCATACCAAAAAAGGTGCTAACGTTTTCGTGGTTGGGCATGGTATATTGCATCATGCGTGGCTTATTTCAAAATGTATTTTGAATTACATTAGTTTCATATGGACAGAGACTATTGGAGAGAGTTTGGTACCTCCAGCCCCACTCCAAAACTCGGCAAACATAAGTGTTGCAACGTGTATGTTACGAAAAATTACATCACCTTATTTCTGATGGAGCTGTTGTGTCAACTGCCAGGGTGAGTTCATTAATGTACACGAGGTTTAAACCAACCAAGTTAACATCAATTTCACTCAAGACTTTCGAGCATTTGAATCTTTGAGAAAAAGTAAGCATCACCTTTAACAATCATAGGAATCAAAAGTTGTAGTGACATGCAAGGTGTTAATAATTGTGTTACGGACTTCACACTTGAATGGTTTTTCTCTCGTGTACGTGCATGCATTCAAGCGATGAGCCAAACTGTCTGCAACACTCACGAGGGTGGATTGAATTAATGATTCTAGAAGGTAGCCAACTATTATTATTTCATCAACAGGAATAGCAGTCTTTGAATAATGTCTTTTGTTGTTCCATCAGCTACATTTTCAGTCAGATATTGTAACAAAGGAATTACTTCGATTTTATTTATATAAAATTAATCCATGGTATTACTCCAGGAAATTTAAAAGTAAGTTTCTGTTCTACAAGCTCAAGTTTTTTTTCCAACAAAGCAACTTTTTGTTCCTTCTCAAAAAAATAATCCTGCAGGACACTGCAATACAAACTTGGCCAATTTAAGCAAAATTGTAACGAATAGTTAACTTTAGATGTAGTAGAAATTAAGTAGTGTACGCCATGTTTGGAAACACAGCAGATTATACAACTTGGTTTCACAGCTTAACAATTTTCATTTTGCGCAAAACATTTAGATATATTTCATCGTTTTGTTCCCTAATCCAGCTTTGCCTTAATAGCGTATTAAACAAACAAAAAAACATTCTCGGCACAGTAGAAGCTATTATCAAAAAGCCGATTTTAGAGAAAATTAACCCCATTTGAGGGTTTTTGATAAGAATGAGAAATCGAGCATGTCTTAGGAACGTTTTTGGACGCAATGTGGATCCCAAAATTTTCTTGTAATCCATTCGCAGGGTAAAAGCACAGTTCAACACAAAATCCCACTCAAATAAGGGCGGCATTCCTTTACTTTCCATGTAAATTAGATTATCCAAACACCCCTCGGCCCTAATTAGTTCAGATAACCGGGATTCTACTGTAGATCAAATGTCACGCCTCCTGGCACGGCGTACTGAATGGTTAAAGGCTTAAAAATGCTTAGTAAGCATTCTCTTTTAATAAATACGACAGCGAAAACTTCGTTCACCACGTTACTGTGAAAGTTCGTCAAAATTTGAGTCACAATTCAAAGAATTGTAGAAAAATTATCGTTCATTTTCCACAACGAAGACACTATCAATCTCTTGCTATATCTTACTAATTTTCAATGGCAAACTGCCATCTTCCTCAGGCCATTCGACAAAAGTCTTTGGCTTCTTTCCACCTACATCGTGTGCTACGACTTTATAACTGACGCTCCTCGCGGCCTCCCGTATTTTGTGGGCAGCGTTCTTACTAGCTCATCTAGCTTCCACTCACGGCCAAGCTGTTCTTTCATGTCTCTCCCAATGATGTTGTCTACTCGGGGAAATGTAGGCCCTTAAATATCTGAGATGCCTAGAATCAATAGCCATACAACTGCATGAAATTGGATGGGATTCATTGATGAATATTCAAGGGCCTACATTTCCCCGAGTCGACATCATCATTAGGAGAGACCTGAAAGAACAGCTTGGCCGGAAGTGGAAGCTAGATGAGCTAGTGAGGACACTGCCCACAAAATATGGGAGGCCGCGAGGAGCGTCAGTTACAAATTCGTAGCAGACGATGTATGGAAAGAAGCCAAAAACCTTTGCCGACTTGCCTGAGGAAGATGCCAGTTTGCCACTGAAAATTAGCAAGACATAGCAAGAAATTGATAGTGTCTTCGTTGTGAAAAATGAGCGGTAACTTTTCTACAATTCTTTGAATTGTGACTCAAATTTAAACAGGACATCAGCCTAAAACTCCTGAATCCATAATTTAATTTTTCCGTCTATCCATTTCTAAGAAATGCTTGTGATCAGCTTAAGCCTCATGTTTCTCTATTTTCTGATTGTACTTTCTTGGGAATGCAAATCATTCTTCAAAATGCCTAGTAATGTTTAAACTTAAGCTGATACTTTTACATGAGGATTAGCTTGCTTCTTTTGACTTTTAAGACTCAAAAAGCTCAAAAGCAAGTAAATATTGTAAATGGCTTATTTTAAACACCAACACCTCTGGGGTGTCAAATTTATGATATAATTTATGGCGGGGGGGGGGGGATGTTTCAGCATAACTATCGACGAAAATTCTGTCTATGTGATCATTCAAGCATGTGATCTGGGTTCTGTACAGCATTAACGCCATACCTTTATCATCATTTGTTCAGGAATTAAGTTTACTAGTTTATTCAGTGTGGTTTTATGTATAAAGCTACTAGTTAATTTCTAGCACAAATATTACGATCTAAAAATGCTTTAAGGTGAGAAATGGCTGCACCATAGTTATAACCTAGTTACAGCTATATCCCTCCCCTGACTGTAACTACCCCTTTAACTAGGTAATTTCGCGGTTTCTACCCTTAAAGCATTTTAAGAAGGAGGGGGGGGGGGAAGCGTGGCTTTGCCAGGGATATTAATAGGAGATTTATGGTAATATAAAAAAGTTATGAACATTTCCTACTACTGTAGTTCTATAAAGGCAGGTCTGAGTAAGTTGGGAATGGATTGGCTGTTGTTGGTATTAGTTTACGACAGTTCTACAGGGTTCAGACAATTTTTTTATTCTTAATTTCCCTGACATTTCCAGGGGCATCCACTAGCAATTTCCAGGTGTTTACAACATGTTTAATTAGGGAAATAGACAGAAGCTAAGGTATTAAAATTTGCACGAAAATAGTCCACCAGCCCAGAAAATAACTGTTTTAGAAACTAGTCCAGACGGGACTAAAAGCATTTTCATCTCAGGCATTGGTAATAGTCTAAGATTGGTTTATTGACGTTATAGCGAAAATACTTCAACATACGAAAGC
This sequence comes from Lithobius niger, assembly GCA_023313725.1. NCBI lineage: Eukaryota > Metazoa > Arthropoda > Chilopoda > Lithobiomorpha > Lithobiidae > Lithobius > Lithobius niger. The sequence continues at coordinate 23,435 of JAHWFP010145544.1, forward strand.
ACAAATTACAATTTCTGTTACTAGCAGATGGAACTTGCAGATCCGACATAAAGGCATTTATTCCAATTTCCCTGTATTTTCCCTGATTTCCAAAAAAATTCTTGTTTTCCCTGAAATTTCCCTGAGATTTTGGTTCTAATTTCATTTTACCTGAGATTTCCACGTTCTCCAGGTTTTGTCTGAACCCTGTTCTAAGATTGAGATTTACCTCTTACATAAATGTGTTATGGATACAATTGCTAGCTAAGTAGATGGTACCTTAAAGGCGAGGTCCCACCAAACAAAAGTTTGCAGCATCAATCGCTATCCAGTCTCTCTACTCGCCGCAAGCCAAGGAATGAACCAAGAAATATCTTTAAACACAACAAACAAGCCTTGTGCCTCCTTAATTAATGAGTAAAAATTTGCTAGGTCCGCTTGCACCACCAGGAAGCAAGCTGCAAGTTTAACGATATTACTGCCACTAGATGGCGCCAAGTTAGAATATAAAGAACCTAGTGGCTGTAACATCGTTAACCTTTCCAGCTTGCTCCCTGGTGCACGTGGCTTGTTTACGTCCTTAATAGAAATTTCCTTGTGCCTTCCTTTGTTTGCTGCAAGCAAACACTAGAGATAACTCGATGGCGTTGGATGCCAGGGCACCAGTAGGTCATGTAAAATGGAAATTTTACTTCGCGCGCTCAGCATAGTTTGACATTTTTTAAATACTTAAAGGGCAATTACATCCATTTTGACATGCATGCTTTACTTTTGGATCACTTACACAATAACTAAACACAAGAACTGCAGTAAGAATAAGTTACGTACGTCCGATACAACAATTTAAGTATTGCATCACCAAAACACGACACGGAGACCGCCATTGTTTTGCTGGAACGCTCAGAAATTAATGCCGACACCTGCGAGTCGACATCGGCTATTGGCTGTGAGAGCTCAAGCGTCCGACGGCCTTAGCTGGCCGACAGTTCTAGTGGCCAACAGGTGTAGAGGCCGTCAGACGCTCGAGCTTTCACCGCCAATAGAGCTATCTCAATCAGCTGCGAGTCGAAATCGAGAGTGACATCAGTCGGCATTAATTTCTGTGCATTCCAGCAAAACAATGGCGGTCTCCGTGTCGTGTTTTGGTGATGCAATAATTAAATTGTTGTATCGGACGTACGTAACCGCAATTCTTGTGTTTAGTTATTGTGTAAATGATCCAAAAGTAAAGCATCCATGTCAAAATGGATGTATTTGCCCTTTAAGAACTAGAACCTGATACACTATAGTTACTAGCAAGGACGTGGCCACCTTTCGACAAAACCTTGTCTCGGTTGCACTTGCCAACTTTCTAAAAAGGCCTGAACGTGCACAACTTTCTTTAAGAAATTCCACCCCCCCCCCCCACCTGTCTTCTTCTCTGGCCTTTGTTTTATTATTAAATTCAAGGATGGGTATTAATTTATTAATTAGTGGGTGTTGACCCCTTCCTCGTCCTGACCAATTTATTTTTCGTCAAATGTGTTACTATTACTATAACTAACTGCTTAATAACTGTTCAATAAAACAATTAGAAAAATGCGCAAATGTAGCATATTATACACAGAACCATAATACATTAAGTGAACATACACACGTAATCGCACGTAGTGGTGGGTGGGGGTGGGGCCTCCTTCAGCGTCATCAAAATAAATGGTATCGCACAATGCTTAAGTAGATGCACTTAAACCGGTTTAAATTCCATAAACTTCACAAGGCTAACGCAGAAATATATTTTTAGAGCAAAATTTGCATCTGCCCTCAATGTAGGTATTACATGGCATTTTGCAACGTTCTGCATTACCATCTCAATAGCAACACCGGCAAGGCGGACGTCCCGGCTAAAGTCGGATACGCTTGACTTTGAACGTGGCCTCATTAAGTAAATGGATTTTCAGGTTCAATTACAGGATGGACCGAGGTTAACTTTTTTCCCCCTCTCTCTCTTGTTCCCTTTTCCACCAGTCACTTATAGTTTCACCCATCTTCATTTTTTATGCCAACCTGTCAAGCCAAACAAGGAAGAATCTGCTCGACTCAACCACCTTGAGCAAATTTTTCCCCCCTTTCTAGTGGGATGTTCCACTGAACACACTTCGCTCATTCATAAAAACAGTCCATACTACCTTATGAACTTGAAAGAAAAAAAGGTTCTTCAGTCTAGCAAAAAAAAATTCCAGTTCACAGCTGAGTTGGAGAAGAAAAAAAAAACGTTGAACGCTACCGTTACCGCCAATTTCTCAAAGCCATTCAGGTTAAGTAGTTTAAAAACTTAACGGTGGAAGCCAAAGTTTAACAGGATCAGCAAATTCGAAGTTCTGTTGTTTGCATTCAGAGAAGACATCATTATTATGAAGGGAAGTCGGACTAAAGTCTAACTGGAAAATCGTCTAATGGGATAACTGTCTAATATCTACCTAAATAAAAAATCTGGAAAATCGTCGAAAGGAATATCGTAATGTCTAACTGGACAATAATATTGTTGCGGTTTCTGATGTTATATGTGTAGCCACAGCGAGCACGGTAGCACAAGCGAGGCAGGCACATTACACGATTTTCCGTTATACGAATTTCGTGTTACACGATTTTCCGTTATACTGCATACATTCTTCCAATTATGCGGTTTTTCAGTTAGACGATTACCCCTTGCCCCATTACGAAGACATCTTTCCATTTAGGCTAGTTATAAATCAACACAGCAGAATCGCAACATGCGTATACAGTTTCCTTTTTTCAACCATTTCACAAAATGTGCTTAGCTGTTTTTTTTAATAACATGTAAAAAAGTATATCATTCTAATACCAAATAATGATTTAGCCAATTACGCAGCAAAACTGTTGAGAAAACATTTTTCGACTTCAGTACATATTGTTAGCAACAACCAACTCAAGTGTAGGTGCTGCTGCCCTTGGCTGAATTGATCCTGTCGAGCTTGAAACACTTAGTAGTCAGGTAAGTGAGTTGTCTGGTGAATGAGTCAATCGTTAAAAGTACCGTAAGAGCATTTTTACCCTCTCTTTCTAACGTTAACGGTAATTCGAAAGATGCTTCACGTCGATCATTAGAGCTGAATTTCGTTTTCAGGCAGCATACAAGTTGCCACTGAAAACGAAGGTTGCTTTCAGCTTAGTTTCACAAAATCTTTGTTAAGTTAATAACAGAGCTTCAGCTTAATATTCGCCACTTGCCAGTTTACTGGAGATAATACCATTCATCTGTATTCGACAAAACAGGCTCCGCGGGCGATATTAGCCGAGCCGACCAAATTACTATTGGTCACTTTCATCCTAAACCTTCAATGCGAACATCACTTATTTCAAATGCTGATCATTTCCATAAACTAAATTTGTTCATCTTGGTAGCACTCTTACTCATTTCCGAAAAGAAATGTAATCCGAAATTTTCAGTAGGTATTTTATGCGGGGCGAGGATAATCGTCAACTGGAAAATCGCACAATTGGAAGAACATGTACCGTATAACAGTATAACGGAAAGTCGTCTAACAGGAAATTCGTATATTGAAAAATCGTCTACCACGAAATTCGTATAATGGAAAATCGTCTAATGTCCCTGCCGCGCTTGCTGCTGCTATGCATATAACATCAGAAACCGCAGTTAGACGTTTATCCATTATAAGATATTCCGTTTAGATGATTTTCCATTATACGATACTCCGATTAGACGATTTTTCTGATTTTTTATTTATGCAGATATTAGAAAATTATCCCATCAGACGATTTTCCAGTTAGATGTTCGTCCGACGCCCCAATTTATGTTGGTCCCTGGAATAACACATCCCAAGCCAGCAGAAAGTATAAAATGAAAAAGAAAGAAATCATTTCGCTTAGTTAGACGGTAGATTAAAATACCCCAAAATAAATTATATTCATGCTTACTAAGACAATACCCTACTTTCATTAGTCACAATCTCTATCATAAATTCTACTTTTCTGTTACTTTGTTAGCCTATGTTATTTTCTCTCAAGTCGGTACTTTTAAGAAATATTTAGCCCAGCATTTAGTTCTCGAGAGTGTGTCAGGATTCAGACAATTTTTTAATTCTCAATTTCCCCGACATTTCCAGGTGTTTACACGATGTTTAGTTAGGGAAACGGACAGTAGCTAATGTTTTTATTAATATTTTTACGAAAATAATCCAACATCCCAGAAATTAACTACTTAGAGACTATAGTTCAGACAGGACTAAACACATTTTCATCATAGATATCGGTACTACGGCCTAAGACTTGGTTTATTGAAGTCATATCTAAAATACTTGAACACATTAAAGCACAAATTAAAATATTTGCTACTAACCTAGGATTTGTTTCCGATCTGCTATAAGTCAATGGAACTTACAGATCAGCCACAAAGGTATTTTTTCAAATTTCCCCGATTTTCAAAAAGATGTCTCGTTTTCCCTGAAAGTTTGGCTCTATTTTAATTTTCCCAGAGATTTCCAAGTTCTCCAGGTTTTGTCTGAACCTTGAGTGCCCCCCGGGGGGGCAGAGAATAAGAGAGAAAGAGAGAGAGACGAGAGAGAGGGGTGGGAGGGGGGGGGGGCAGGGGATTTAAAAAAAAACCTCACGTTTTGGTGACTGAGGTAGAATAGTAGCAATTAAAACCGTCATTTCACTAGCCAGTGGCAACAAATGAAAAATTCTCAACATGTTAAGGTGCAACCAATTCAGAATGGTTAAGAAATATATAATGTAAAGTCAGGGTGAGACTGGGCATAGTGTCCCTGATGGCGATAAGAAAAGTTTGGTCCCCTGACGGTGGGCGAGATTGAGGGCTTTCTAAAATAAACACATTTAAAAAAAAATCTGTTGAGGCCCAATCTTACACAAATTAATTTTGTTATCCATTCCAACTGAGGGAAGAGTCGATGAAAGCCAAACACACGCTTCTAGTAAATCCAACATCTAGCAATCCCACACGTTACAATCCTACAGGGACTCGTCGTCTCGTTGCTCATGCATCGTATCGCATGGATGCAATGCAGAGTACATAGAATGAAAGAAGTGAAACCAGCTAAAAGTCATATCGTAGAACAACCAGTTTTTTTTTAAAATCACTATCATCATCGCTGGAACTAGCGCTGAAAGTTTTTATTGTTAACTTGTCCAACATTCTACGTCATTATTGGTACCACTACGTTGTCCAGAGTGATCCAAGAACTGCGATGGGCGCAAGTCAACTCCGGGCGCAATTAATTGACTCAATTCCAGTTTTGAGGACTTGGCGGATTGTTTCTACGTTGGATAATTCCAGGTTATGAATTCAAGGAATGGGCGCTTTATTAATTTTCAATTCCGCTTTACCTGATTTGGAATACGTAAGTATTCGCCGATAATACAAACTGACTTGGTAGGAATTCAGTTGATGACCATCAATTCACCCAATGTTGTGCTCAGGTTGACTGCACTTGCCAAATCATCCATTGAATTGTCATTGCCTAGATTTGATTTGTTTTTTATTTGATTTAAAATTACTTGTTTTGACCTGATTTGATTCAACTTGCAATTCACGCAAATTCCAGAAAATCCAAATCAATTTATCCAATTTCAGCCCCAAATTCGCCAAAATCGTCTAAATTTACGGCAATACCTTCACTTTTGTCAGAGTTTGCCTTAAATTATGCTGGACTTACGCAGAATTGGATGGAATTGAATGGAATTGGTCAAAATCTTTCCTGAATCAACCGGGAATTGAATGGAATTGGTCAAAATCTTTCCTGAGTCAACCAGGAATTGACTGGAACTAAGAATGGATCAGCAGCAAGTCACTGAATTGGAATCGATTATCAGAATGAGAAACGAAAATTAATTGATTGGAAATGATTTGAAATAGCAAATACAAAATATGGCAATGATCTGAATTGTATTGAACCACGACAGTGACTTGGTTTGAATTGACTCTTGACTCATGAAATTGAATTGGAATTGATCTGGAATTGAATTGCTTGCTTATCAATGGTATGTAAGCAGAAATGGATTTGATTTGACTTGCTGCTCACTTGATGTCTAGGTAATTGACTCAAATCCAGTGAAATGGAATTGTGCCCATCCCTGTCTAAGAAGCTTTTCAGTTTTTGTTATCCATTCCAAGTCAACTTCCGGTAATGGTTGGGGCTTTTATTTCGATGCTAAAACGTTTCTCATATCGCTCTGGACAATGCGGAGTTAAAAATAATGACTTCAAACGTGAGACAAGCTATTCAATAATTATGTTCAGCATGATTTCCAGTAATGATAATAGCGTGCAAGCGTAAAATAAAAAAATGCTCAATAGAAATATGGATTGTTCTACGATATGACTTCTGGCTGCTTTCACTCCTTTCATTGTATGTATAGTACTCCGTGCGGTGCGCGAGCGACGAGTCCCAGTGTTGCAAACCAGCCATCTTGGGAAGGTGGGGGAATTGAGAGCTTAGCCAAACAAGACAATCCGCTCCTGCAATCACCACTTAAGCAAAACAAGCCAGTCCTATGGCACGCCGTTTTATTTAAAAATAAGTGCTAGCAATAACGAAAATACAATTCCCGATATCGGAATATCCATTTCCGATATCGCAAATACAATTGCCGATCGGGAATTCTTTTTTCGATATCGGAATTTAATTTGCGATTATCGGAATATAATTTGTGATATCGGAATTACATTTGTGATATCAGAAATTATAGTTTCCAATATCGAAAATCGAATTCCCGATGTCGGAAATTGAATTCCCGATATAAAAAAATAAATTAGAACATCCAATATCGGAAATTCTATTTTTGATATCGCAAATTCAATTTCCGATATCGGCAATTATAATTTCTGATATCAGGAATAAGTAGGTATTTCCGATGTCGAGAATTCTATTTCAGATATCTGGAATTCTATTTCCGATATCGGAAATTCGAATTTGCGATATCAGAACTTGAAATTGCGATAACGGAAATTGAATTCACGATATAGGAAATTGAATTTGCAATATTGGAAATTGAATTTGTAATATCAAAAATTCTAATTGTGGATATCGGGAATTGGTTTCAATTCCGATATTGCAAATAGCATCTGTGATAACTGCAATTCAATTTACGATATCGGAAAAGGAAATTTAATTCCTGATATTGGAATTAGAATTGTCGACATCAAAAATTGAATTTTGGATATCAGAAATACTATTCTGGATATAAAAAATACGTATGACTTCCCAATATCGCAAATGTAATTTTGGATACCGGAAATTGCATTTGCGATATCAGGTATAGAGAGATATTCCGATTATCGGGAATTGTATTTTCGTTATTGCTAGCACTTATTTTTAAATAAAACGGCGTGCCATAGAGTCCACTCCTGCAATCAATTCATCCCTCATCTTGAAAACTCACCTTTAAAAGACAGTACTGAAAACTAGCAATGCAACTGTCATGTAAACCTCATATATTTTAAATAAGACACGAGCCGTAGTAACACATAAATAATAAATAGCACAGAAATTGGCACATCATGACACAAGTCTCGCTTAGGTTGTGACACGGACAAGCAAAGCAGAGTCAGAAATACAGAACGTGCATGCAACTCCATGCTAGAACCAAGAAAAGATGTTTCTAAAAAGGGGTTTTAATGGGAAGGTAGGTAATACAGTGGACGAGGAAATCATGTAAAGAAAAAAAAACCATGCAGGGATAAAAACAACTGTCACCCCAAACCGAAAAAATTGGTTGATTTTATTGTTGCTGGCTACAGTTCTTTAAGCATGATCATAAATTCGTCAATAAACTACTTTACTGAGGAAAGGGTCTAAAAGTATATCTGCCCAATTAATTTTCTGACATCAATATTTCATAGTCGTCATGCTGTGGAACTTTCGATGTTATCGAGCGCGAGTTTTTCTAATTTATTTATTCTTGTCTTTTGAGGGTTTCAAATTTTGTGTTTAATCAAGAAACAAAACCAACAAATTAAGATGCCGAACTATCAAACCAAGCTACCATATCAATTTATTCCTAATTGGTTACGTAATACCACCCAATTTACTCTCGAGCATAACTTTCTGCTAGTTATCAGTTTCCAGCTGTTCTTCGAATAACATGTTACACTATTAAACATATATGATCACGCCATTAAATTTTAATTTTACTAATGAATAGGCCACGTTGATTTGGTATTATTAATTGGAGGGCGGAAATTTGGGCAGCATTAGTCAGCCGTGGCGAACTTGGTATGTATAATCAAGTGTCATGATAATTCTACTGCTGAGAATTACCTGTTCAGAATCCAAACGGTGCCCCCTATGACAGTGTCACGTAGCAGGCAGTTTTAGAAATAATCTCCGAACAGTTAGGCCGCCCGCGCACTGAGCGGCCAGGTCGCGCAGCCAAAAAACACAGCAGCGTGCCGCGCAGCCACGACCGGTTTTCAGTGATAATTCTCGATCACGTGGTTAACAATGAATACTGATCAAGTACGGTCGCCCTGTGGCCGCATGCACGCCACCAGAGATCTCAGTGGCCGCGGCGACAGGCTGGCCGCTATGGCCAAGTGCGCGTTGCGACATATACCGTAAGCATTCTCGTTGGCCGCAGCGACCTGGACGCTGTGTGCGCGGTAGCCCTTACTGGGCGACACGTTTTCTTTCTTTGTACAGCTTTTTTGGGGTATTTGAAAATAATAATAGTTGGGTCGTCACCCAATCCGTGGAAAGTACATTCTTTTAAATTTTTGAAGCTGCTGCTACTTCCTGCCGGTGTTTTTAAATATTTTTGGATTTGAAATATTTTAAAGAAACATTTCAAATAAACTTAATAAAATATTATTAGTAATGATATTTTAGAGGTTTAGAGAGAAAAGAAAATAATTACTGATATTTTAGAGGTTTAGAGAGAAAAGAAAATAATAAGTTTATTGGATCATGCAAGTAGCCAGTAGGTTAGTGGGTGTGAGAGGGGGGACAGAACTGCCTTACCCGCAGCTTGTTCAAGTTCAGTGTCGTCAAACTCAAGTTGAGGCTCATAGTCGTGATAGTCGGACAGACTGCTGCTATAGGATTCGTCTGTGCATGAAAAAAAAAAGAAAAACGGACAAAACCCAACGTTGAGATAGAGAACTGAACAGAGACAAGACAAAACATAGCCGAGAAACTACATTTGACAAACAAGACATTCAACAAACTTGTTTCCATATAAAAATAAAATAAAATGAACGTGATGAACTAACATAACATTATAATTTCTATGAGCCTATTCAGACTGCAACGACTATACGACTAACGCGACCGTTGCCGTGGGAACCAACCCTCAGGCCACCTTTCAGCAGTTCAGGACAAATTATATTTTTACAATTGGATTTCACGTATACAAAAAGTCGAAAACCACACTATACTGACAAATTTAAATGTAAGCAGGGGGTAAATTTTACTGATAATTTTAAGTTTAAAAAGTAGATTCTCAAACCCCTGATTATACAAGTCTTTACTGAATCGGGTAATGTGAATTAGGCGAGACAACATACGCGTTCCTTTTGCAGCACGATTGGTCCGTCTCTGGTTGGTCAGTGGTGTGTTGCGGCAGTGGACAGAGGGTATATTCAGTGCTACCATTCGTTGCCATACTTTTCTGTCGTTTCTTAGTCTTTACAATCTGAATGCTTAGCGAAGAACCATAAAGCCCAACACTGCACAACTTGCACCCCGCAGAAAACAGATGCAGAATAACAAAAAGACAAGTTTTACACAGGACTCTCTGAAAATATAATGCCTTTTTGTTGACCTTCCTGACTAGTAATATACGTTTAAAGTACACGTTTACAACAAATAAGTCAAACTCAAGGGCACATCAAAGATGAAGTTTTGTAGTTGGGAGGGAACCAGTGTGATTCTTCTACGCTTTGGCAGCTCAACTTGTGATGGAAAGGGGAGGGGGAGGAAGGAGAACCTTCCCTTTCCAAAATATTTACCTGTCACTTTTTATGTAAATGCACCTCCTGTCAGAGATTGTTAAAATGAATTGTGCCGATTTTACTTTTTACTAAAAAATCAGAAAGTAAATTAGCTAACTCTATACTTGGGAAACTTGTATATCGGTCTGCATGTCCATGTGTTAAGTCTGTACGGGAACAACGACTTTAGGCAATTTGCCAACAGATCTACTGCAAATGAAGTTGAAAGAGTTCAAGACTTAAACGTTAACTTCAATTTTCCAGGTGTTTGGTGTGTGTTGTTTGCAATGATGGGCACAAGTCAATTCCGAATTTGGAATTGACTCAATTCTGCTTTGTGGACTTGGTGGAATAGATTCAAGCCTGGGCAATTCTAGGTAATGAATTGATTTTATTACTTGAGTCAGTTCCCCTTGAATGGATCCGGACTTGACTTCGGCAGTTTCCGAAATTATAAAATGACTTGGTAAAAAATGACCTGATGCCTTTCAATTCAGATCTGTTCTGCTCAGGTTGGAAACGAATTTAACTAATATTTTGACTTTGAATGATCTGGAATGGAATTGTATCTCAATGGAATGGACTTGACTTGACCCGCTGTGAACTTATGTATAGACATGCCAATTGACCAAAATCCGTTGAAATGGAGTTATTCCGATTACTAGTTGTTTGTGAGCGAATAGAGAAACCCAAATAACAAGACCAGCTCGGGTAAAACGATACAGACTACAATGCAACAGTTAACGACACAAGACAACATGTAAAGTTTGTAGGTGGTGCAAGACCATCGTTCATGCGCAATAGAGATAATGTGTAAAAGTTACTACAATCCAATTCCTGGCCTATATTTCACTTGTATATATTTCATTCTTTGCCCCATTTTTATACTCTACACGTAAAAAGAACGACTTCACCACTCTACAGAGAATTACATATTATGAAATACAGGGTGGTCCACAAAAAACTGACGACCCAACATTTTAAAAGACCAACTTTTCTAGTTAGCACCCCTCAGAACCAGGAAAGGACAAATCTAGTATCGTTAGCTTTGATTTCCACCCTATCCTGACTTTGAGGGGTGCTAACTAGTAAAGTTGGACTTAGAAAATGTTGGGCCGTCAGTATTTGGGGACCCTGTATTTTTCGTTTGCTTTTCTCATTAATAGATGTTGACTCATCTGCCCAACTTCTTCTCATCGAACTGCTACGGATTAATTCGAAACTTTGTTCGTTTCTAACTAATCGTTCCAAAACAGTAAATCTTTGTCACAATGAATTATTGTTTCTTCCTAAGTCTTGATGAGTGAAATCGTTATTCAGATGAAAAGAAAGCGCTCAGTCATTCCCATTAGCGGGAAATAAATCGAACAAATGATATAGAGAAAAAAACATGTTTATATTGTGTAAAACCGTATGAACAAAGGGTATTTTTTTTTTTGCATTGAAGTGGAAAATATGGCCAAGAATTTTGATTATAAATTCAAAATAAATCACAAAAATTGCCTTTCAAAGCAGATTAAGTTCCAAATGTATCTTGGTTGGTCATTGGTAAGGATTGACTAATCAGCTATGGTTGGGTTTTTGGCAAAAATGTCAAAAATTGTGTGAAAACCGTCAAAAGTGTCGAAAATCAATAAAATCAAGATTGAACTTCCCAAATGTAAGCAGTGCGGTACACAGAAATGTTATATATTTCAGCTATAAATGAATTCTTTTATTTAACATAAAATAAAAACTACAAAAGCTCTTTATTTTTTCTCTGTGAAACAATTTCAAAGTAGTACTGTAAGTAATTATTAGACTTAATTACTGTTATGATATAAAACACACAGTGGCATAATGGCTTTACAAAATGAGTTACGTTTCCAGGAAACCGGTTTTAATCGTTATAATTTTCTTGTCTAGCGTATTGGTTTCTTACATTTTTGTGTGTGGCTAAAATGAAGTATTTTAGCAGTTTTTGAGATGTCAAAATCTATGCGTAAAAAACGTTTTTTTGACATGACGGTTAGAACCGTGGTAAAAACCGGGTAAAACCTGTCACATGTCAAAACCTTGCCAACCCTGGGGTAGCCCAAAGGAACTGTATTTTAAAGTAGAATGTAAGCTACATCTTCCTGGATAGGTGATTGTGGTTGTGGATTTAAAGGTACACACACGAAAAAGACCAACACTTTGTTTACTGTTTGTTACAGGTATCGCAGTCCAGTGAGATATCGTATGGGTATCGACAAACGAGGTTTGAAAACATTTTCTGAAAAAAAAAATCGAACTCAAGTGGGTTTTAGTTTCTATCGGGCTTATCGAATTTTATCAAGCCTATATAACTTGGGCTTCTGCTTTAGTTCGAGTACTACTAGTAAATAAATACTGAGAATAACAATCTTAAGCCTAGACGAGTCGTGGAGCAGCTGCACCGACTGACTGACTGCACGCTCTACTTGGTACCAGTACCGCACCATCACCCTCACCCGCACCATCACCCTTACAACTCAAGTTGACACGAGTCAATCTAAACAGACTAAATCACAAATGCCTGCCCACAATCCTTCATCCGCCAAACTCCACGGCAACTTTATTTTAAAATCTAAAACGTTACTCCGCCTTTTGGTATTGTTGGGCACCTAAAATAGTACTATACGCGGCACTTCCTTCAATTCGCCATTTTCAAAGGTGTTTGACATGGACTGACGGCCGGCCCACGAGCATTCAAGGCCTAAATCCACTGAATCACTGCCAATTCACTGAATGATTTCAGCTTCCTGCACTTTTACAAAGGTCATCCTGGAAAAGGTTAACCGTAGATTCCAACCGTTTCGCACAGAAAAGCAATTTCCCCCCTCCGTTCGCTATTCATTTGTTATAGGGCAAGAGGAATTGGACATTTTAATTATTTCTTTATATCACTCAATACAAGATTAGTTTGTGTTTATGTCCTGAAATAATTGAATTCAGAGCAGTGGAGGACCCAGGAAATTTTAAAGGGGGAGGGGGGGGGGGGAATGGAAATTCTGAATGGGGTCCTAACCGGGATTATAGGGCCAGACTCATATTTTCTTTACTCGTAGACCAAACATTTCTAGTCGCCAAATTAAATCTATGCCGCCACTGTAAGTATGGCCGGCATCCGAAGTCTAAAAAGAAAACGACTTAATGGATGCCAAGGAAAAAAACTCGTTCAATCTAGTAAGTCCTTATATCTGTCATAGAAAACCGTTCGTATAAATAATTGTGGTACATTCCCACGGCCTAAAACTTTTTGATAAAAGTAAATTTCTATCACAGTAGCATTTTGTCTCATGACTTTCTTAACGGTAACGGATCGAAGCTTGAGATTTGAACCATTGGAAAGCTGGTAGAAAACCGTTAAAATGGAGTATTTGACGCATTAAAATCCGCTAACAAGAAGTGGAAATATGTTCAGGTCAGTTTGGTCTTGTTTATCACCAACCCACCGGCCGAATTGGCCTCTAGCAAAAATATTTTAATACCAATCGTGCCCAATTTAATCGCCAATTGCGAGTGGCCAGTAGATTTCTGCATAAGTAGCGGGGGAGGGGGTTACTCTATTTGCAGCCCGTTCTCTAGATGAGAACGTCACGTGAACAGGCACTCGAGAGTGCCCCAATGCGTCGGGGCCCTTGCATATGTAAAAAAAAAAAGTGTAATGTAAAGATCAAATAATTAAACAACTTGGCTGTTCCTAGAGACAGGTATCCACAAGTTCAAAACAAAACAAAAATAAGGTACCAATTAGATTCTTACACTATTCCAGTACATCAGCAAAGTGTTTTAAAAACTGTAAAAAAAAATTTACACCAACGGAAAATTGGCAAAATGTTTTTAATGCACTTCTATAGCCAGAATGTAAAGATCAGTGGTGCAAGCTTGGCAATTCCAAAATGGCAGGCCACTTATTATCATTGGCTGGGTTTTGTAAACTGTTTGGATTTTTTTTATGTGTTTGTAAGTATCGCCAGGCTAGATGCACGGGAAATGCGTGGTCATAATTCAACCATCATTGTAATGTTGTTCGTCCTTTTTGTAGGTGACCAAGAGAGACCAGGTTCTCTCGAAAATTAAACTCATTGTTTTGTTTTGAACTTGAGGATACCTGTCTTTCATCCACAAATCACAGTATTTCGAGATCAAATAATTCTGCGGTGTGCCATTGAGAAATTTGGTTAAGTAGTAGGCCACAGCCAAATTGCATATATTTTTATCATTTTAATAATTTGGATAATTGTAACCTACAATCACTGGTTCAGCTAAACATTGCAAAAACTGAACAGTTTCAGAAAACACAACTTTATAGAGATATATTTCCTGCAGCTGGTTTTGCAGTTTTTAGTTTTAGCTTTCCTCCACAACATGAAGCAACAGCTGCTGGGAGTTAAGCCACCACAAATGTTCCTTTCACTTCATTTGCGTAGGCTGCATTGTTAAACAACTCTCAGAACGCTGAGTCACCAACGGCATCAGTCAAAATTTTTAATATAGCCATTCCTACACAGTTAACTGGGGTTGGCTCACTGCTAGTTTATCATACAACACATCACTGGCTTCCTTCCGCCTAGCCGATGCGTTTGGCAGTCATCGCCGGTGTCCATGAAAAATAAAACTTGTAGCCGTAGCCTAATAGAAATCAGCAAAAGGGACAAGAACACACAGAGGAATTTTGAAGAAATAATAACGCTTACGCCAACTAGGAATTTTCAGGCTGCTCCTGTACTGCGAATTTTCGGCAGGATTCACTCTAGTTTTACCACTAAGTCTTCCGTCTTCATCAGACACCGGGTGACTGGCACACTAGCGTAACATCACAAAGTTTTGAAAAACGTGTAGTGGGGCCAACTGCGATGTTAGCAATGTTACGTTAGTGTGCTAGTCACCCAGTGCCTGATGAAGGCGAAGATTTAGTTGTAAAACTATAGTGAATCCTGCCGAAAATTCGAAGTACAGGAGTAGCCTAAAAATTTCTAGTTCAATGCCGTAAGCATTATTATTTCTACAAAATTCGTAAGTCAAGCCAAGTAAAATGAGCCAATCGGCATTCAGAACACAGAAAATCTTGGTGTTTTACATTTGAAAATTGCAACAACAAGATTTTTTTAAACACTGGTAAATATAAAAAGAACAATCGAAAAGTTGCACATAGCATAATAATAAATTGCTATTTTACATTTTAGTACCAATTCACGTATATGATTTCTGCCCTGTACTCTGGACACGAATCCAACACCAGTCTCTATGAGCGCGTTTGGATAGCTCTGCCACCTCGTAGGGTTGGAAATAATCATGATTATCTTAAAATAATCGAATTAATCAGATTAGTTTGATTATAATCAGACTTTAATAATATGCAAGATAACAACAATAATTATAACATCGGCCTAGTTAAAAGTTGCTAGAGTTTGCTTAATTGCTTGTTTCTAGTTGTGATTACCAAAATACCAACACTACCTATAGGTCTATTTAAGTATTTTAAAAGTTTAAAACGTACACAAGCATAAAACGTAAAACCAAGCGTAAATTTCAATATTAATATGCACACTGCACTAGCCAGTAATATCACTTATTAAACTTAGTTTAAGTGTATAGATGATATGGCACATCCCTCGCACATGGGCGGATTAAAGGAACACAGTCACCGTCCGTTGCTAGTTGCCTGCTAGAAGTAGATAAGTTGCAATTCTTTAGTTCCTTCCTTGGATTTTAAGGTTCTGAACCCAGAAGCAGAACTTTCTGCCACTGTCTGCAACACCAATTGCCGGGTAAAAAATTGTCTGCTGCTAATCTGTTTTTATCATAACATCATGTTTAGTGGTTTTCGTTGGCTAACTTATCAGTGCTTTACCTTATTGATCTAGCTAATCCACCATTGGAAAGGTCTCGTCAAGACGATTCAAATGATGTATTGGAATCGAATGTCAAAATCGGTCAAAAATTGACAAAAGGGCAGAAATTTAGCCAAAATTTGTCCACGGCGGCCTTCAGCTGTCTGCAATGTATCATCTGCGTTGCGCAGATTCTACTACGGGGGTTCTGAATACAGCCATTAATTCTCCCAACTTGGGTTGTTCCAAATCAGTTGCGTATTTGTGAAGGCTCAGGCCAAAAAATACGTTCCATGACTAAGAGATTCAACAGCACTGTTTTTTTTTGGGTGTTCTGTTGTAAAAGTTCTGTTGTACTAGTACGTCAAAGGTTTTGTGTGAATCAGGTCCTTGATTATAATCGGGTGAATTTTAATATTAGTCAAGTGATTATAAGCGTGATTTTAATCACTTGAATACAATCGTAACAGCCCTGCCACCACGCGTTAAATTCGGAGTATAGTAAAAGAAGCGACCACTGCAAAAGTGGCAGTAATTTGCGATATCTTTCTGTGTTCTTCACACTAGGGGTGGCACGATACAAAAAATTGTATCCCGATATTTTTTTTTAATAATTATCACGATAATCGAAAATATCGCGATAAAACAAATTTTGAGGCTGGAATACCGATTTTAACTTTGTTAATTAAAAAAAAAACAACCTTGGCTGACGCCTACAGTGCAGTCTTCACGAATGTGAATTGTGTGGCACTCGCCATTTGGCCAGTAGACATGAATGCATTTGCCTTTTTCCATTGCTTCTTCACCATTTTGAAACAATTTATCAATTGTGCTGCTACTTAAAAGTTTAAATATTGTTTGCATTAAACTAACTCTCCCATCAGCGTAAGTGGCTAGCAACAGTATTGTACACTTGGTTGGAAAACCTTGAAATTCCACAGGCAACGGCGCAAACCGCTTGTTTCTATGTTATGGTTTCCGAGATATGACAATTTAACCACGGGGGTTTGCACGATAATTCGATAAATCAGAAAAAAGTGCAATACGATAATCGGCGAAAATGTTCATAGCGACATTATCGTGCTACTCCTACTTCACAGTAAAAGAATTTTCACTACGGCATACTACGACAAATGGCTATGTGTTGTTCACATAGTTCTCGGGGTCACTAGCCTTGTAGATTGGGTTCCCTTACTGTCAATTCTTAAAAGCTACCTAAAATCAGCTTAGCCATCCTATGGAAAACGCGAATATCTCCAGAAATACCTGAGACAGCAATTTCATCTTTTAACCTTCGTCCCCACGCACATTTTTAAGCCCAGCCACAAGTCAGTGAGACCGCTGTGAGCCGAGCTATTCGGAAAAAACCCTGCGACACCACTTGGAAATAGCTAACTCTTGAACGGCTTGCCCCAAAGCTTCCTTGTCACGCAATTGCTACCAAATCAGAACAAAATTGCTGAAGTTATTGTGTCGCAAACAGAAAAACACAAAGACATACTCATTCCAAATTCAGCCGACTATTTGACTTCGGTCGCTTCGCTCGCTCAGCCAACTAAGTTCGGGTAGTTGCTCGACGACGACATCTAGTGGCAAGAAATTATACCAATAATGAAAAAAAAAAGGAAAATCTTTCTTTTAATACTGCCTACGTGTTCAAAACGTGTATTATTCTAAAATGCAGATGGCAAATCAATTTGTTCGTTCTTTAAATTCGTCCCCTTACTAATAAAAATACTGGAAACTGTTTTAAGGAAAAGTTGGAGAGGGGCGTATTTAACAAAAAACCGAATTCATCGACCATCTGTTAACAGAATACGAACAGGAAGAACGAAACAAATTTGTAATACGTACGAACGGCGGGTCAATATTGTCCAAGAGTTTGTAGGGACAAGCTCAACTGAACTGAAACACAGTTAACATTTTTATTTCTAGAACCGCTTCTATTACTATCCCCCCCCCCAAAAAAAAAAAAACAGGTGTGCACCGAATACGTAATAGAGCAGCGTCATGTGACGTCATATTGGCAACAAGAGAGATAGCTGCAAGGGGCACTAGATTAAAATGGAGGGTTAAACAACAGCACTTGTAGCCAAGGCAGTGCTTTGAGAGCGGATTTCATAGGCTTAAAAAAACGTTGTTTTCTCCAATCCCTTATGCTGCTCGGTTGTAATGTGAAAAGAAAAGATTACACTTGCTTAAAAATGTCAGCAACTGCCAACAAATCGATAAAGATCGCGCGTTATAGGCCTAAGAAATCCGCTCTAACAGCATTGGCTTCAGTAAGACGGCCCTTCTTTTCCCCCTCCAGTGACCCTTGCAGCTATCCCAGTTACTGGCTCCAGCATAGTTATATACAATAATACAACGTTGTGTCACTGCCCTATATATGCATCATTACGTGGTATAACGTGTGATCATCAGAGGTACTTAAGTTTTGTTTAGATGTGCAGTACATTTTTCGGGATATTAATCTTAATTTAAAAACCTTACCTGCAAGTTGTACTTAATCCTGTTACCCACTACTACTGCCCGTCATTATAACCAACAGATATTTAAATTTCTATAATCAATAAAAAGACGAAGCGAATAAATCAAGGGGGAAAAAGACATGAAAATGTTGCAGGAAATTGTTTTTTGTATCCACGGTGGTCCTACTAAACGTAGGTGTAGCAGTTGCAAGGTTTATTGGACAATAAAGCTTAAAGAATACAAGACTGAAAGCATTTACCTTTAGAAACACAGAAAATGTTTACCTTTTTTAACTCCCCCCCCCCCGACTCATCTCAATGCACAATTTTGTATTAAGCCTCAAAAAAAGATTATCTCCCATACTAATTTTCTTCTTCTTTTAGGAATGTTTTAAGACAATTTATAACAAACTAAAAGAGAAATTATACTAAGCCAAACGTCCTAGATTAGAAGTACACAATTATTTGGTCGAATACCAAAGAATCTCAGGATTATTCGGTGAAAGTAAGTAATCAGCCAAACACCGAATATCGTTATTTATTTATTTGTCGAAGTCATTTTGGCCTGTATCTCCGTAGTCTCATAAGGAAAATTTTATTCGACTCCGCTAAATACCTCTATTTTCGTTGCACAACGTTATGTGCCAAAGGGATCATCAATTTTATCATCAAATGCCGTATGGGAATGTGTGCCACCCTCACTAGAGCGAGCAAACAACTCGAACTTTTTCTAGTCATAAATTGGACTACCCTTCCAACTCACGCCTTTGAAAGTTTATACAGCCACCCTCTGAGAACTCTGCTGGCAATGCCCCATATCCACCTCGTTACTGGCCAAAGATATGCAGTTCACACAGTTCATTCCAACAGAGGCCTCCCTCCAGTGTGGGGCACAAAAACGCCTATGTTTTCTTGCGTGCCTGATGGCTGATAAAAGAAGACCCCCTACGGTTTCAAGTTTCCCTCCTGTGGGATACGAACCTGGTCTGGGTTAGTAATGCTTGTCACGCCATCATACTAAACACGTGGTTGGTATTAGTTCTTTGCCCGAACTGCCAGCAGCAATTCGTCCATCTCGTCAAACTTTTTTTTGCAAAACATTTCCGAATCTAAAATAAATGCTGAATGCACGATGATCTTTTGCATCACTCAGGCAAAATTAATTTCAAGCATCCTCAAGGATTTTGAAGCACAAAAATTCAATAACTCTGAGGACTCTTATAGCAAAAGCTTTTAAACAACCAAGCCAATTAAACACGCTAAATAAAGTATCGGTACAGAATTCGAATTTTTGTCTAGAACTAATTCATATGGGGATGAAACTTAAAAGATAAATGCCATACACCATTGCAAACTTGACAATAAAAGTCAACACCCTTCTAACCTGAGCTACCATCTCCAAGTCGGGCGCCGGTCATTTGGCGAATGGAAATCAACAGTTGGCGACTTGGCATTTACCCTACTCGCCAAGATGACACCTACATACAGAGACAGCCACCGGAAGAGGGATATCTCTGAAACCGTACAAGTTAGAGACGAACGGTTTGGATTTGCATGGGCTATACAACAGCCTTTTCTGCATTTTATTGGAGTTGAAGAAAATTACACACTTTTTCTAATGCATAAATTAGAGAAAACGTACGTCATGCATGACATATTTGGTTGTGGCGAGTAGAAATTGTGAAAAGGCGAATGCTACTAGCTATGTGGCGAATGATACTAGATTAACATTCGAGAGGGTTCCAGTCATCTCGAAAAAAAAAAAAAAGGCTGCCAATCGTTATCTAACAGTAAAATGGCCATATCTTCAAAATAGTACAAGGCAGGGTTGGAAATGATGATTATTTTTAAATAATCGAATTAATCGGATTATTTTGATTATATCAGATTTTAGTAACATGTAAGAATACAACACTAATTATGACATAGTCCAAGTTGCTAGAGTTTGCACTATTCTTGCTTGGCAGTGACATTACCAATAGATCCCTTTGTATTACAAGTTTATGAAGTGATTACCACATGTAAATTTCAATGTTAACCTGCACACCGCAGTAACTGTATTACAGTAACTTGGTAAAGTCGGTGTAGGTGGCACAATGACACATTCCTAACACGTGAGCTAATTAAATGAACATACATCAGCCGCAGTTGCTATAGTTGCCCCCTAGAAGTACAGAAGTTGCGAAGTCCTTTAGTTTTTTCCTAGATTTAAGGATTTGAATGTTGCAATTAATTTCCTACATTGGTTGTTCCGAATCGGGTGCATATTTTTGTATGGTCAGGCCAAAAAAGGTAGAAGCCATAAGTTCCTGACTGCGGAAGGTTCAACTGCAGTATATTTTATTTTGGATTGTTTAGGTTCTTTTGTACTTGTATACCAACAGTTGTGTGTCAACCAGGTCCTTGATTATAATCGGGTGAATTTCAATTTTAATCAAGTGATTATAATCATTTATAATCATGATTATAATCAATGATAATAATTGTAACAACACTGGTACAAGATAGGAGGACCATAGGAAACAAATGCGAGAGGATTGAAAATTGCACAAAACAGGTTCCTAGGATATTTCTCATGGTGTTGGGTGGTAACCGAAATTTTTGTGACAGTGCCAGTACCAGCCTAGGTGCCGCGGTACTCGGTATTTAACGGTTCTTAAAATTCGGCGGTACCAACCGTATATTTTTTAAACTAGCCTAATCTAGTGTTGGTTCATAGAAAATGCACATCGTATCAAAAACCAAAACTGGTAAAAGGGGCCGTCTAGTTCCGAATGGTTTGGCCCTTCAAAAGAGTGATATCAACACACCAAAACTAACTAAATAAAACAAATTACAACAAAATTAAAACCAAACCAAAAACCTATATAGAGGTGACTAAGTTGAGAATGGTTCGGCCTATAGGCAAAAGGTAATAGCAACGTATTGAAAACCAATTTCTTGTTGATGTGGCACTTTATTACAAATCCGCACGGTAGTGGAGTTGAGTAAATACACAACTTTAAAAAAAGGAGTGATAGCATATCAAAAACCAAAACTGGTAAGAGAGGCCGCCAAGTTCCGAATGGTTCAGCCCTTCAAAGATGTAGCAATGTTCTAGTTTTCATCGAACTATTAAGCGGTGCGATTAACTTGGTGAATGTTTTGGTGTGTTGACATCACTCCTTTGAAGGGCCGAACCATTCGGAACTCGACGGCCCCTTTTACCAGTTTTGGTTTTTGATACGATGTGTATTTTCTATGAACAGCTTTCAGCATAATTTTCAAAACGGTTGCTGATCATTTGGGCAACATTTCAAGGGCAACATTATTTCTGAATCTGCCCGAACTTGGAAGCAAAAGATTGGGCCAAAAAGGTAAAAAGTGAACAAACAAGAAAATAAATAAAATAGAGATACCAAATTATGCGAAGTTAACTGGATGAATTGGGTGTGTAAATTTTATCAACTTATATCTAGTGAAGGGGTGGGTTTTGTGGTGTCATTACCCCTTTATCCTTGTCTTTGTTCTACGAGTTTGTTGCATATTATTAGTTATACCGAATCAAAAGCATCATAACTGTCCACAGTGGTTGTTGTCCGGGAGTTGCCAGAGATAATAGTACGAAACTGTAAACGGCACACGCGGAAGACAAATTGAGAAAATTGATAAAACAGTGTTGCCTTAATTTGTATCAAGATGTTATCATCAGGAAGCCAGGTGTGCAGAATATGCCAGAACGCTAGAACGAGGTTCGCGGGAAATTTCAGAGAACTGTGGAAATTCACTAAAAATTTGCATGCCTACATGGTGAAAGGCTGCGGAAATTTGAAAAATCTGTAGGAAAATTTTGTGGGAAATTTTGTCCAGCAAGACTTTTATGCACCCCTGCAGGAAGCATCAATGAAGTTGCTGAAAAAGGATTAGAAATATCCCTCTTGCTAGCAAAAGGAGGCGAGGTGAAAAATGGATGACTTTTGAAATTATGCATATATAGACATTGGCGAAAACACTATACGAGAGAGAACAGTATCACTGTGTCATTAAAGGAAGCTAAAACAGCATCAGCAAAGAAATAATCTTCTGTAAAAACAAATGTACGACTCAACACCCAGGATTTTCATACTAGACAAAATATAGTTTTTTATGAGGAAGAATGCTGTAACGAAATAGAATAGAAACAAAAAACTAATAGAAAGCCTTGTGAAATGGTGGGTAGTCAGAAGCTTATCGTTTAAAAAAAGGTTTAGAGAACAGAGCGTAATAATGATTGGGCGAAAAAGGTTATAAACAGAATTTTAGGAAATTTAGTTGATTGGTGGCAGAAGAGACGAGGAGAGAACAGAGGGAAATGATGATGATTGGGTTAAAAAAGTTCTAAACATAATTTTAGGTGTTTAGTTGTTTGGTGGCATATGAGGCGAGGAGAGAACAGAGTGTAATGATGATTGGGATAAAAAGGTTCTAAACATAATTTCAGGTGTTTAGTGGCAGAAGAGAACAGAGCGTAATGACGATTGGCTTAAAAAGGTTCTAAACATAATTTTAGGTGTTTAGTTGTTTGGTGGCAGAAGTGGCGAGGAGAGAACAGAGCGTAATGTTGATTGGGATAAAAAGGTTCTAAACATAATTTTACGTGTTTAGTTGTTTGGTGGCAGAAGAGGCGAGGAGAGAACAGAGCGTAACGATTGGGAGAAAAAGGTTCTAAACATAATTTTAGGTGTTGTTTGGTGGCAGAAGAGGCGAGGAGAGAACAGAGCGTAACGATTGGGAGAAAAAGGTTCTAAACATAATTTTAGTTGTTGTTTGGTGGCAGAAGAGGCGAGGAATGACGAGTCCCGCATCATCAAGTTAAGCAATATGCCACAGGAAGATCTGAAGTAAAAGATCTAACGAGTTTTTTCTCTGGATTATGTGAAGACCTTGAAGAAAGTGATGAATGTCAATATGCACTGAAAGAACTGATGGAGAAGATGGAAGTCTGTGCCAGAACCAAAAGGTTTAGTGAAGAGAGAGAAATTTAAAAGAAAGACTTGGCAAACTGCCTCTCGAATGTTAATCTAGTAGCAGTCACCACTTGACCAGTAGACCTTAGAAAGCACTCGCTATTTCATAATTTCTACTGGCCACATACCACATATGCCTTGCATGGTGCATGGTTTCTCAAATTTATGCATTAATAAAATTGTGATTTTTCAACTCCAGTATTAATGCAGAAAAATGTGTTATATAGCCCTTTTAAATTTGATCATAATGCTGCAAACCGTTCGTCTCCAACTTATATGGTTCCCGAGATATCCCCCTTGTGTGGCATTATCTGTAGCAAGTCGCCATTTTGGCCAGTAAGGCTAATCCAAGTCATCGACTGTTGATTTCCATTCACCAAATGGTGAATGGCGACTGACACTGGAGAGGGTTGTTGGCAAACATACAATTATAACAGAGCATGCAAATAAGGAAGTAGAAGTAGTCATCTGATATCGTAAATAGGGTGTAAGGAAACTAACATGGAAGAAGAGAGGCTACGAACAATGAAGACTGCCGCTGCTATCATAAGACAAGATATTTGGTTGTGTGTAACACCACTACGTATCCACCTGGCACTACTTTTTTTGAAGAATGTGCACACAGACATTCTGAGCACGTTTAGAGTTCTTTTTTAAACAATGTCATATTGAAGAATAGAAAATGTGACATTCAACGGTGCATTTAAAAGTAGTGCCATAATTAAAGCTACTAGCAGTTGCAATTTTCTTCACAGAACACTAGAATTGAGGCTCATGCTAGATCTTATATAATGTCTAGGACGACTCAAGGACGATAAACACCGTCTACAGATCTGATGTTGATTCCGTGTAAATAAAACAAACAAACAAACCGATAAAAACAATTTTAAAAATAGACGATAAGGAGAGGACTTCAAACTGAAAAGAACTATTGCCGATACAAAGTTTTTCGGTAGGATAAAGGTGTGACTCATTGTTTAAAGACTGATCAGCTTACCAATTTCACAAGAACGATATTTACACGGAAAACCTAGCTTAGATGAAAAATATCAATTATTTTTTAAGAGTTTTTTTTTCACCTGTACTTTTCATCCTATACTTTTGCTTCAGAGTTCGCACCGATGCAGAAAGTAAGTTCACTATTAAATTTGGCCCAAACGATTCGCAGCCATTTTTTTCAAGACGGCGGTGAAAGCTGTTTGACAAAAATCCACATTTGAGCAAAGCCCTTGGATGAGAAACAATAATAATATATACAACTTTATTATCGCAAACAAATGGTAAAAGGAAACAGGATGGGATAAAACATTATGCTCTAATACCAGCCACTAGGTAATAATCAAGACTTGCATAAAATTTTCTGAGACCCCATTTGACCTGATGAAGACTACGCGACATCACCAACTCGGACGCCAAGGTTTCCATGTCTGTACAACACGGTTTGAGAAGAATAACTTTGTCCAGTGTCTTTTCATTTTTGTGACGGCAAGTTTAAATGGTTGTCCTCTGGTATCTGCATTTCCTCGGACACACAAAAAGCTTACTGGGTCTGCATCAACTAGTCCGTATAGAATATCTGCTTGCAGCCTAATCATCTCAGTTCCAAAGAAACTAAGCCCAAACGTTTTTCCGGCTGTTTGTATATGGTAAGTTGTACAAACCGGGAAGATATTCAGTAAATGTTCTCTGGATCGATTCACCCGATTTAATACCTTTCAGTAAGTGTGGAGACCAGACCTGACTGGCATATTTGACAATAGGATAAACATTAAATGCCGTTACCAAGGAATCGATATCTAAACAAAGAAACACAAGGGAGCCAAGGTTGCGAACAACTAATTCCCGTTCTTTAACTATAATCGTCATATCCATTAAGGTGACCAGTGGCACACCCAAGGAAAGGGGGGAGGATGGTAATGGGGCAAAGTGGCTAGGGCTGATAACATGACTATCTTATGTGCAACAGGTCCCAGGTTCAAGTCTGACCTTAGCCGCCTGTGGCATTTTTGGAAAAAAAAAGAGCTTTTCCGAATGAAATTACCAAGCAAAAGTGTCCCTTCCGCCTTTTGACACCATGCCTGGTTTGGTCGGGTATGATAAAAAAGTTCCACGACTTTCCCAAAATTTTCGTGAATCTTAACAGATTTTTCCAAGACATTTCTTACTTTACCTATAAGCCTAACATGCTGCCTACATCAAATTAGACCTAACCGAATGTTTCGATTTAAAGATAGGCTAACAATGTTAACCATTCCGGGAGTATATAATTGTCACATCCCAACTTTCTTGAAAGTGGCATACAACAATTCGTGTAAATGCCACATCCACAAACGAAGAAACAGTAGAAATCCAATCAGCTGTACCACAACGGTACTTGCTGCACAGAACATGACGCCATGGCTGCGACATCAACACTAAATAAAACTTTTAATTTCAGTAAAATTGGTAATTGTTTTTCAAACACAATGAAATTCCATGACTTTCCATTTAGTTGAAAAAATCCTATGTTTCCTAAATCTGGAAATTTGAAAATTAGAATTTTAATGACTTTCCAGGTCTTGTATAAACCCTGACCATGGCTTAGGCTGGGAGCGTTTCAAACATCCAAGTAATGGTTAAAAAAAAACTCATATTTTTGCTGAACCTCTGCATACATTGTTGCTAAAATTTATACAATTCTACTACAATATCAGGAAAAATTTGCTGCAAGATAAAATTATTGACTAATCAGTATTTCTACTTTCAAAACTGATAGGTACTGATAATACGCCTGTACTATACTTTCATATCATTAGTGGTATAGATGAACTCAATAAAGAAGATAATTTCAAAACCAAGAAAACATTACAAGAACAAATGTTAAATAGAGCGGAGTAAAAATCCAAAATCGTTATTTTAAATCCTTACAAATTTCTTCGAAAGCAATACACTATTGTGTAAATTGCACAAGCTCCACAAAGTGTGAATAAATTTGTTAAATCAAAATTAACCTTATAGTAAATAACTGAAGAAGCAGTACAGAACAAATACGCCTGTAAGTGTCAAAGAAGGCAGTCTATCCCAATAGGCCAGTTCTTTGAAAACTCTCACGAACATGGTAACATTTACTACATTCGACCCTCCACGAACATGGTAACATTTATTCCATTTCGACCCTTCACGAACATGGACACATTTATTATCTTCGACCTTCACGAACATGGTAATATTTATTATATTAGACCCCCTACAGAATATTGATGTCATTAACCAAGTATGGGGACCACAACGAGTAGCATACTCTAGGCTTAACCTTGACGCCCAGTGTTTGATTAAAGTGTGCGTCGAATGGCGATTTCCCGTTTCGCAGAACCCCGTTTTGCCAAAAATTAAGCCCTGCTTAAAATGTGGCGAAATGGAAATTAGCGTTTTGCCGAATCAAAATACTCTTAAACATTCCTACATGGTTGGAACTTGTGATTAGTTGCTTTTTCTGATGTTAAATATTTAGCCGCCGGGAGTGTGGCAGCGTGTTCGAGGCAGGTAAGTTTGAAAAAAAAAAAAAATGATCTGGCAAAGAAAATTCCCCTTTCCCTAAAACACTGATTAAAATACGGCGGAACAGGTAGGCACCCGTACAATTCCCTCGCACAATAACTTGTTCTTAGAATTTTAGCTGCTTATTACCTGTCATAAAGCATCTTCAGGGACACCAGACAACAATTATAATGGACTGCTATTGTGCAGTTTGTCTAATTATTACTAACATTAATTAGTAATATTACAAGGGCAATTCGGATAGGAGCAGTATTCCTTTGGTCAGTCAACAAATTCCAAAACTGTCCACACTAGTAAAAAAAAAAAAAAATCCTATGGTCAAAACCACAAATTCTGTCGAGGTTTTCAGAAGGTAATATGATGGATCTAGTGTTTCGTTCCGAGCCATCAACCAAGAACATCCACCTTACCAGGAACTAAATGGCTAATAAATCTTCTTCAATGATAAAAGAAGTGGATGACCTCGAATGTCTTCTTTGAACGAGCAGTGACATTGTCTCTACTTGTTATTTCAGTTTTGGACCAATGCACCTTATTTTATGCAGGAAATTGAAAATGCGTACAAAAAAAATAATAAATCAAAATAAATTCAGTAAATAAACGGAGGCAAGGGTGTTTCCTTGTGACTTGGGAATCATAATTTTGGACTGAATACTTCACATACAGATTTGAGAGCTGCCGTATGGGACAAGGTTCCGTCCACACATTTTGATTTGCTGAAATGTTGGAGTTTAAAGAAAAAATTCGCAGTTTTGTGCTGACGCGCTTGAAATTCTGGACGTATGTAGACGAAAATCTTAATTTTGATTACTTGAGATGGTAATAGTAGCAATTTTGCTTTTATTGACTAAAATTTTGAAGCGTCCGTCCTCCTTAGTGTAAATTCTACAAATTTGGCCTCGCTGACAAATTTAAAATCAAATTCCAGAGTCTATGCTTTCAATCTTGATGATGTCCTACATTACACGATAAGGACTTACATTATCGGCGACGAACAAAAAAAAAATCAATGAAAAGAAAAAAAAGAGCCACAAACAATCGAATCGTATCAAACTGATACTTAAACTACGCATAAACCTACAATCATGGTTAAAAAAAAAACCAAGTGTTTAAATTGACAATTTTACATTTATAGCCTTGTCATTACTGTCTAATCCATTAGGTTACCTACCAATGCTTTTTCTCTACTAAACTAAAAGACCTTGGGTCAATGAGTCGAGGCGCCAAGCAGTCTGCCTCTCGTAGACGAATCTGCACCATCACGTCACAATGACCTGCAGCTATTTTTACCTGAAACCTGCTGTACCCCTCTGTTAAGGCCGGAGAAAATTAATGTTTAGTTTAGCGTCCGACCGGGTATTTCAATAAAATCTGCGTGGATTGCAGACTTTTTTTTTTTAGTAATATTTGTTTAAAAAAAAAATCCCCAGTACAAAATACACTTGCAATAGATGTTTTTTATTATTATTATTAATTGTTCGGCAGGTTTCACTGCAAAGCCGACACGAACTCGACTGATTCTGCGCGAACAGTACGCACAGGATAACCAACGGAGTCGAATGAGTTCTACCAACAATCACGAGTGGTGCAGCCACGCGATTTTGAGCTATGGGAACTTAATTAAGTAATTTTTTTTTCAGCACTTTTGCCGGCTTTATTTTATTTTTTATTTCCCAGGTCATTTTGATGATTTCAAGTGCAAACCCCGAATTATACATAACTAGAGGAAGCCCGTGCTATGCACGGGGCCGGTCACATTTCCCGGGACATTTTCCCGACTTGTCAGAGTGATCGACCACTCATGCCTGGCTCCTTTTTGGCTGCAGGTAGAGTGGGAGAGTGCTTCCCGGGACATTTTCCCGACGACTTGTCGGATTGATCGACCACTCATGCCTGGTTCCTTTTTGGCTGCAGGTAGAGTGGGAGAGTGCATTTTCAATGCGGGCGCGAGGAGGGGAGAAGAGGTTTTCTTTTAGGCTTTCCTTTTAGCCGGCCTCCGATATTATAATAAAGGTGTACACTTACGAAAAAAAAAATAAAAATAGAGGCACGCGCAAGTTATGACTAACTAAAAATTCGACGAATTTCTTAAAACGGCAATTCGATTCTACACGTCTAACTGGAAAGGAGCTAACAATTAATTCAAGTGGTAGGCGCCATCTCGTTAGAAATTTGATCAAGCAGATCGGCCTAATTACTCGAAGGAGAGGGAGAGAGAGACACAGAGATGCGGTGCTGTGATCCATAACACTGTCATCAAGCAGAATACAGTCCATAAAATGTCATAAGTCACGTTTCAAACAAAGGACAGTGCCGGCCACCAAATGGGAGAATGGTTGATCGCCGGAATAATAAACAAGCCAAACACGGAAAGCAGTCCGAAGTATTCCCACAGACTGTTTAAAAAAAAAGGAATTTCGGTGTGAACGCCATTTCGTAGTGTTGTAGTAGAAACTTTCGGAAATTTTTCCGGAACAATCGGACAAATTTCCAAATAACGGTATGCATGAAGATACATCAGTGATGAAGAGTGAATTAAGAATTTATTTGCTGTTCAGTCGGTCGGTAGGAAAGGACGTTGAACTCCGGAAAGCTTGTCTAATCATTCACTCAATATTGAGAATTTTTTTTAACAAATAGAGCATTTAGGAAAATTAGTACAGCTATTACGGTATTTAAGTTGATTTGTATTATCTTCTGTTGGGGAGGCTTCTTATAAAGCCTAGACAGTAAACTTTTATGAGGCTTAAAAATTTTCCACAATTTTTCCACTTGACCGAAATTTTACAAATTGGAAATTTTTTTTTCTAAATTTGTAATACTACGCATGCGTGCAGTAAATTTTTTAATAAAATAGTACTAGCCACATCACTCGCTCCGTAGGCATCGTCGCACTTCGCTCGGGGAGTTGTCTTGTTGGTATTCATATACTAAGTCTGGATAGGCTATGCGTCTGCCTAACACTATTCATATTCAACACACGCTACTACTACCATAAATGCCCTAAAACCCGCCCCATAAGCTGTTAAAATTAATTCGATAAAAAAGAAGGTGGGCCATAACGAAGTTATAATTCGAATCTTACTTCTATCACGGAGGGTGTTTAGGCCTAACCCCCACTGTGGAGAGTTCAGCATTTATGCGATCATTACGTACATGATTTGGGTTCGGTCTAGCATTCGCAATATCTTTATCCTCCTTTGTGCATAAATTTAGTTTACTAGTTCATTTAATTTGTTTGGTGTAGAAAAAGCCCAATTTTTCCCGAGAGGTCAAAATTGGTTTCTATCGCCTAAAACGAAAATATACACTACCTGTAAATTTCGCAGTAACTGAATGCAAAAAATTACAGGTAATGGATATTTTCGAAACGGCAACTAGATATCACGATTTAAGGGGATGAAACTTTGATGTCTTGAATGCATGACGCTGTTAGTGAATTTCAAACAGGAAAATTATGATCTAAAATGCTTTTAAGGCCAGAAATAGTGAAATAACCTCGTTACGTTCAGAGTTTCTGAGAGGATGAGAGCTTCAAATGAGATGTTGTTAAAATACAAGTTAAAACCATTCAAATCATATTTATCTTCTTTGCCGTTCCACCTATTCCATACGTCGCATAATGTTCAACTTGTTTGAGGCACCACGTGCTATTGGCCACATAGTGATTTTTTTTTTTTTTTGTGGGGTCTAAAAGGTAATTTTTCCACCTCCAGCCTAGGGATGGCTCGATAATCGAATTTGATAATATCGCGATAAAATTTTTCGTCGATTATCGTATCGCATTTTTTTCTGATTTATTGAATTATCGCACAAACCCCAAAGCTTAAATTGCCATATCTCGGAAACTGTAATAGCTAGAAACAAGTAGTTTGCAGCGTTGCGTGTGCAATTACAAGGGCTCTCCGTGTGCAATACGGTTGCTAGCCACTTCAGGTGATGGAGAGTAAGTTTTTTTTTTTAATGCAAACAATATTTAAGCATGAAGGAGTAGCACAACTACTAAAACTGTTTCTACAGGTGAGAAACTAATGG
The DNA here is from genome assembly GCA_023313725.1 of Lithobius niger. Lineage (NCBI taxonomy): Eukaryota > Metazoa > Arthropoda > Chilopoda > Lithobiomorpha > Lithobiidae > Lithobius > Lithobius niger. The sequence continues at coordinate 54,246 of JAHWFP010145544.1, forward strand.
ACAATGGCGAGTGCCTTTTCATACCTACTGGTCAAATGGCGAGCGCCACACAATTCACATTCGTGAAGGCTGTACTGTAGGCTTCAGTCAAGGTTTTTATTTTTATTAACAAAATCGAAATGGTTATTCATGCCTCAAAATTGGTTTTATCTAGATATTATCGATTATCGCGATAATTTAAATTTTTTTATTGGGATAAAAAAAAATTGTATCGTGCCATCCCTAACCCAGCCTATGAGAAAGTCCCCCTTCCCCCAATTTTTTTCATTCATTCTCATGGATACACTGCAAAAATGGTGTTGTGAGTTACAACACCTACATAATCCTAAAACTCGTTATAAGGACGCTCTGTGTCTTATAACGAGGTTTTAGGCGTTGCAGAGCACAACGTCTACAAATGCAACGTCTAAAATCCGTCTTCCAAGGACGAGTATTTGTAGATGTTGCGTGTTTAAACGTCTACAGAATAGGTGTTGTAAACCACAACGTCTGTAAGTGTTGTAACCCTCAACGTCTATAGGTGTTGTAAACCACAACGTCTATACATGTTGTAAACCACAGCATCTGTAGGTGTTGTAAATCAAAATGTCTATAGGTGTTGTAACCTACAATGTTTATAGGCGTTGTAAATCACAATGTCTATAGGTGTTGTAAACCACAACGTTTATAGATGTTGTAAACCACAGCATCTGTAGGTGTTGCAAACCAAAACGTCTACAGGTGTTGTAACCCACAACGCCTAAAACACCTAGCAAGGCACTGAATGACGTCACAAATATAATTATGAGTAAACGTTCTGCCTAACAAAATACGTCAAGGATGACTTTTCAAGTTTTAGATATTTTGTTATAGTCCATCTTTGAAAAGATTTTCAGTCTTTGGCTGAAAATACTGTCGACAAATTGTGTTTTTGTATCTGTTCGTAAAGTAAAATTGTGTTTGCATTTTATTGTTCATTTAAGTTTTTGGTAATAATTTAATTATGCCAAACAAAAATTGCAGTCCTTTAGTTTTACAGCCAAAACTGCAGCCTTTAGGCTGTGACTGGATTTGCTAAATTCTTTATTTTTCATTTTTATATTAATTTAAAAACTGTAGTTCAACCATTTCTCCAAAAACCGGAAATTCAAATGGTAAACGCGTGGGTAAGCTGAACCTCTAACTGAAGCCTCGAGTGTAGCAGTATACTAATGCGCAGTAACTCTTTGGTTAAGTTTGGTACTGATGTGTAGTTAAACCATCAATATCAGTAAATGTTTGCCTTCCCCCTAATTCATTTAAAACTGTTCTGACGTTAGGGACGAATTAATAAAAAGTACCCAAGCAATCCGAAAACCATAACAAATGTACAGTTCCGTCTGAAAGTGGTGGTGTAACAAGATTTCCCCGAAACATCGAAATCCCCGTTTATTCGGTGCGTTTGGACAATACAGTCATCTTGTTGACTCATGACCCTCTTTTCCCCCGTGGGCTTGTATAGGGTGACCGATCGACTGAAACCATTCCCACCGACTTTTCAGAATAACAAAAGAAAGATAATGACTTACGGCTTGACACAATAAAGGCGTACCTTGTAGAAGTAAAGCACAACGTCTACTGTAGGTGTTGTAAACCACAACGTCTACTGAAGGTGTTGTAAACCACAAC
>JAHWFP010145545.1:3311-33800 GCA_023313725.1 Lithobius niger
AATTAGCTAGCAAACTGAAAAGAAACGAAACCAAACGAAAAACTTTGAAACATAACGAATCCAAAATTAAAGAAAACGAAAGTAAAATAAAAGCGAACGAACCCAATTTAAAAAAACAACTGCAAGACCCGTCGTAGCATGTGGGTGCTATGGCGACGAATGTTTCTTTATATCTTCTCACTGCAGTTTCATTTTTCTTCATACCAGTTGTGTGGGAGAAATAACCGATGGATTGGCACGCACTTTCTCCCCCCATCCTGTAACGTAGCAACCAAAGTCCAAAATTTGAACAGTGTCAGGTTTGGAATTCATAAAGGTGCAGAAGAGAAATCGACACCCACAATCCCAATCTGCAGCCCTGTCAGAGATGGAAGTGGGTCACGTTTTCCGACCCACCTGACCCACTCGAGCCCTGACACGCTTGACCCATCCGATAAAGAACAAAATGTGACCCATCCGTCCCACGCTATGAAAAAATAATACAGTATGCTGCAATGTTATTTCAAACAGTCCAATTATTTAACGAAGCATAATTTACTGAATAAACACAACACAGTGTTACAATAACTTGCTGCAAAAAAATATGCTCTACAGTTCATTAATTTAAACCTGAAAAAAAAAAACAATAAATCGTGTGCTTAACAGTGTTAAGCTAGTTAAACATAATGGCCAATAATTGTTTTTTCTTGCTTTGCTGTACAACAAAGCTGCTTTGGACAACAAAGCCTTTATTTTGGGTCGGTGGGTGAACGGTCTTAACCCATGACCCACGGTCAAATTGTGACTCAGTTGACCCACTAACCCACCAGCCCATGGGTCAATTCCCTCTCTGAGCCTTGTTATCGTACTTAACACAGTTAGGGTTTCCTAAACCGGGAACAAACTACGTGTCAGACCTTTGGGGAAAGACGGGGGGGGGGGGGGGAGAAAGGAGGGCTAGGGACAAACCTGTACGTTTTCCATTTTTTTTTTGGCATGTACTTTATGCATTCTGCGTATGTTTGCCTGATTATAAATTTCGCAAAAACAAATTCTGTACAAATAACGATTGCTTTACTTTAACAGTGTTGCTCAAGTTGCTGTTCTCCAAACCAGAGATGGCAAAATCAACGTTTTGCACGCATCCAGGTAAAAAAAAAAAATAGATCCCAAAGCGAAAGGTTCCAGAGTCGGAAAAAATCCAGGAAGAAAAATCCAGAGAAAGAAAATCAACATGAAATAAAATAAAATAAGGGAAAAATCCAACGGAAAAACGACCACGGAAAAACGCCAACACATTTTATTTTACTGTTTATTATAGTAAGTGGGCTTTTTGCCATCCACATTGATCAAACTGTACAAAAATTTGGGCAAGTCATGCCTAAATTACACTGTTTGAAAAAAAAATCTTAATATATAAAACTCTAACTCCAATGATCAGCGGTAGGAAAGGAAAGGAAACTTTATTAAAGGGGTGATGACCCGAAGCCTAACAAAAAAAGAGATAATACAACACCCAAAAACAAACGCAACACCACAACTTACGCCTTACACCCAAGCGGTGGGTTTAAAAGGGTGTAAAGGGTTTAACGAGCGTTAACCACTCCTGGTCATCTGCCCGAAGCTCCTATGTCTGCAACAGCCAGATTCCCAGGCGGTAACCCACCCAAGTATCAAACCAGCTCAATGCTGCTTAACGTCGGGGATCTGACGAGAACCGGTGTTTCCAGCACTGAAAGGCCCCAAGCGGTGGGGACTACTACGACAACAATGTAAACGGAATGAAACAATAATTATTAACAAACAATGCTTCAGGTGAAACAGCAAACGATATTATTAGGTGAAGCAGGAAACGCTATTCAACTAATGTAGGAATATACGTTACAAGCAACATAAACTAAATAATAATGTGTGAACCTAAATGGCGTCTGTGAACCCAAACCCGATCCGTAAAGTAAGGTCTACTGCATCATTAGTCTGCACGGTACTACACTTAACCAATACGACAACAGCATCCTGTAAATTCACTTACAGCCAATATTTTCAACGCACATTGCGTATTTCAATACAGGGTTTGAAAACGAAAATGCTGACATAAGTAATTCTAATAACTGCTACTGACACCCCTAAGTTAGGAATATGAAACTTAAGAAAAACTACAAAACCTGCAAAACCGAATCATACAAATTCTTTTTAACAAATATGGAAATTAAAAATTTAAACAAATATACAGGAAAAAATTATCAAAATTAAACAACTCAAGAGGTTTCGTTGTGGTTCTGAAAAACTATTTTAATTGTGACCAGAAATTAAGCTCAAATCTAAAGAATAATTAATTCAGGAAAACCACATATCGTCATGACGAGTTCTTTGCCAAGAAACAATGTGGCAACGAACAAACAAATATAAAATTCCTACCATATTTAATAAAATCCCTATTGAACTGCTCCAAATTGGTGGGATATAAGTGAGATTAAAAATAAACTATTCGACTACTTCTTGCTTAATCAAGAAATCGATTAAGCAATGCTCAGATTGACCTATACGGACTGATTTAAAAAATAAATATATGTATAAAAAATGTGGAATTAAACATTTAGTGATTATTATTTCGTTAGTATTTAAACTGTTACGTTGAGTGCATTTTTGTTTCTGATGCCTCCTATGGATTAATGTTCATAATAGTACTTGTCAACAAATATTGTGTTCAATATTACCTTCCCATTAATCGTACCATGTGCTATTCTATTGTACCTGCCTTCTACGGCACATATAATTTCACCATGAATTTCGAGCCGTCGTCATAAACCACTTATAATACTTTTTATTATATAAATATATTTTTGTGCAAGTAAATAGGAACTGAAACCCAACAGCACGGCATAGAAAATGCAACATAAAAAAAAAAACAAGTTAAAAATTGGAAAACAAAGTTTTAAGAAACGGAAGCAAAGTTTAAAAAAAAAAGAACAATTTGTCACACTTATTTATTAGATAAAAACCTACACAGCGTCATTTTTAACGTACGTTTTCTACAAAGGTACAAACGGACACTAGTTCGACAACTGGCCGCATGGGGTCAGCACTCGGTACGAACGGTGGAAATCAGTTAGGTTGGAGACTCCGCCATCATGCCTGTCGCTTCTGGAACTACTGTCCATACAAATGAGAGTCCGTTAACAACAAGGCCTACTGAGATAAAAGCTCCGTGCCTTGTGCCAGGTGCGGGTTTTAATAATATAGGATTTGACCACTCACTCAACTATAGCGTTATTGAGTGGGTTGGTGGAAGGCCTGGAGCCACTAATACAACTCCCAATTTAATTTAAAAAGCTCAGTAATTATATCTAAGCAAGAACCTGCTCAACTCATTCTTACTTAAATGTCTTTTGAAAGAGACAACCAAGTTTGCCGCCAACAGTTTCTTCACTGAGCGAATTCCATACAGGAACCACAAGAAAAGCAAAGAAATATTTCCTGCAATTTAGGTGTGAAGGCTGTGTGTGCAACTTGAATTATTATGTCATCTCGTTTAGGTGACGAGATTAAAATCGAAGATCGGCAGGTGAACACCCAAGTAACCATGGAGAATCTTGAACGTCAATACTGGATTTGATTTTAATCTACGCAGCTTTTTACCCTAATCGACCCGAATCTTTGCCCCAATCGACCTTGTTTCAGAATTACGTGTCATTGTCATGACGTCATCGCTTTGAGAGCTTGTAGCGGAGTTTAAAGGCCAAATCCTCCCTCAATAAGGCTTAGAGGATTCAAAATGCGTGCATTCGTTTCATTTTTAATCTTAAGAAGGTCGATGGTATGAGGGACTATCTTACTGGTAAAACTATCAAGTGGCTTCCCATGGATCAGAACCTTTCTTTGCATTTTCTCAAATTGTGTACAAGTCATGGTTCAGAGCATGAAGTTGTGGAATGATTAGCCCGAAGCCATTAAAACTTCTCCTAGTGTTGGAGTTTTTCTAAAGCTCAATCACTCCATCACTTGTTTAACTCATAACTTGGCCACCATCCCACTCCCACTCTTTTCCTTGCCTTCTATTTCTTTTTATCCCCCCCCCCTCCCCCAATCGCCACTACCCTATTTTCTTGTTTATACCTTTAGTTTTTCCTACTGTCTGCTGACATTGTAATTGTATGATTCGGGTTGGGTGTAAGAACGGGCCCAGCGCCCAAACCTCGCCCTTTATTGTACAATTAATTTTTATCCCCGGGTTTTGTTGATCATATGTATTTTCTCGTGCTACAATAAAATTTATTATTATTATTATTATTATTAAGCAACTCACTTTAAATCAAGGGAATTAATCATTCTGATTTTGTTAGCACCACTTCCAATCAGGTTCTTAGAAATGCTAACGACCACATTCAAAGTCGATTCTGATTCTGCGGGGAGCTATCTAATTTTGTGCCACGTGACGGCTGCCTTAGAACGGAAGGTGCGTTTTAAAATACACGGGCTAAAATCCGTGATTAACTTGATTTCTTTCTTGGAAACTCGTCGACTCGCTGAAGCTCAAAGTTGTGGCTCACTATTATTCTTTGTTGAGAGCAAATATGATTTTGGAGCAGACTTAATCATCAAGCGCTTTAACTGATGGTTTGATTTACGGCGATTGAGGAATGAAATTACATAGCGTTACACATCCGATACAAACCGGTATAATTGCTCCTCAGTAGCTCTTACGAGTTTATCAGCACACAAATGGACAAGTGTATACAAAAAAAAAATAATAATAATATGTAAGACTCCCTCCCACCCGTAATTACTCACGTATTTGCCGCTCAAAATTGAGTATAAAAAAACGTTGAAGGTTGGCTCGTGATAGGGGTGTAGTCCTTGAACCGCGGTGTTGCAGCCATCCTATACTAATAACTAAGTTAATCCATGTCCCTTATTAGCCTTATTAACTGCGTAACGGATATAGCAGAACAGTTTTCGAAAGGGAGAAAATACTCCGACCGTTTTGAATCCTACAATTTTTAAAGTATTTTTTTTTCTTCCCCTTGATACCTCTGCGGTAAACACTCAGCCAGCGGTATAGGAAACCACTCTAATTAGCACCCCACATACAGTGTTGTTGAACTAATTAATTTTCACTGTACCCTTGCAGTGTCTTTATTATGCGGCCTCTTGTGGATTTCTGCGCCCAGATATGGTCACCAGGATATCGGAAATACATTGCTTAATGTGTGGAAAAAGTCCTTTTTGTGACGAAATTTGCTGGTGCAGACAGTGCCTAAGAAAGGGTCTAAATGCCTAAAAAAAGGCCTAAAAAAGGCGGGGCAGGCGTAAAAAGGGCAAAAGGCTAAAGAGGGGTGAAAAAGGGTAAAAACGGAGAACAAAATCATAATAACAATAAAAAAGGAAAGGGCCCCAGAAAAATGTCCACTAAATCTTACTGGGTCTGTGCACGCTACTGCCGAGGTGGGTACAGCAAAAGAAAGCAAATTCTTAAACACTGGTTACCAAGTTACTGTATAGTGTATAGAGCAGTGACATTTGCCGCCATATTGGCACCAGTATGGGTTTTGGAGGACATAACTACAAGGTGCATTACATAAAAATGGAGGGAAAAACAACGGAAGAGCGGATTTCTTAGGCTTAAAATAACGTTGTTTTCTCCAACAAAAAAAACCGCGCATTTTAGGTCTAAGAAATCACTCAGCACAGCATCGGCTTCAGTATGACGCCCTTCTGTTTCTCTCTACAGTGCCCCTTGCAGCTATCCCATTAAGGCTCCAGCATAGAGTTATATACAATAATACTACGTCGTGTCACTGCTCTATAGTGCAGACGGTGAAAAATTTTGTACGGGGCAGATGTGAAACCTCCTCGCAAATTAATTCTCTCCCTCTGGATTCATCAATCTTACCCTGACAAGGGAATCGTATGTGGGCATTCTAACAAAATTTAGTTGAAATAGTGTCGATCAAAGCAGTGCAACTTAAACGCGCCTTTTCACCTTTTCAACTCCTAGATAGATGCAGCACCGTAGAATCTTCGAGCAATATAAAGAAAATATCGGCAAATTAAAAATGAAACAACACTATTCGCAGCAGCGCCGCGATTTCCATAACTAGAACGAGATCACGTGACCCACATCAGCCTATTGGATGACGGAAAATCTGGAACGTGGATGCTGTGTTTAGAAAATGGGCAACGCGCTATCGAAATGATGAACACAGGCGCCTTAAAAATGTGTTTCTTCCCCATCACACTGATAGTCACGATTTCTAAGGTGTTTTTTTGACTCACGAAAAAAGTAATTTGCCTTACTTGTTTGCAACAGGAACCGAAGGCCGTCACTGACTAGTAATACAGATTGCCACTTAGTTAGCGTCAGTCAAAGCCAGGTTCCGTCCTAACACTTCGCTTCAGATTTAAAAAAAAAAAAAATTCAATGAAGTGTCCCTTAACCAGATCTAAAAACCCCGGCTAACGTTTAATTGTTTATTAGATGGTGAAACCCACCTCAGTATTTAATTCTGGATCTGAGTATCCCTAACTAGTTTCACCTTGCAATAATCGCCTTTCTACGTCAGCGGCTAATTCGCACGTCGAAGTGAGATTAACGAGGCCTTCGAATGACGGCTTGAAAAGACGATTAGTGCCAGCTGAAGGTTAAGGAATAAAAAGTTAGGCAGCAGTGAAAAAGGAAATAGTATAAGTAATTTTTGAACAGGGTTTGGAAAAATGTTTACTGACAAGAACGAAATCACACCCTAGCGTATAGGGACTACGCGTATTTCGTCACTACTACGCGTATGGCGTAGTAGTGACGAAATTACTTAAGACCGATAATATTATTACAAGTCGAGTATACCTTTCCACACGTATCCCGTGCGTTTGTTTCCTCGCAGTGCTTTTAAGTAACTAAAGCAGTTCGCTAAAGGGCAGTTTCTTTTCCCTACATTTTAGCTATAATTTGCAGCGATGCATGCATTGATTGTGTCTCTTTTCCTCGTTTAGTGCAGCGCTAGATGCATACGTGCAGCAGTAAAACATGTGGCTGCAGATACAAAATGGCTGCTACCTACCGATTAAAATGGGAGTGAGTGAATCGGTCGAGTGGGTGAATTGGTTTACTGAGCCTGGCAAATAGTACAAACAGTACAAAACGCCGAATGTGCCCGCACCCCACATGAGCTAAGATGTAGCAATGACAGATTGAAATAATGGGTTTCTGAGAATGAAGCCTGGCAAAGGCATTTGGCGGGCGAACCACTAGCGTGGTCCTTGATAATCGTCGTTCATTTTGTCCGGTGCTTGGGCAAGTTGAAATATCGGCATACTAACGTCACCGTATGAAAAACATTCACTAGTACGGACGTTGAAGACATAAATAATGGCATAAAACGTAATTCCAATGTAAATAAAAATTAAATCACTATTCTTAATGTATTAAATGAAAACCAGGGCTTTGCCCGCTAAATCCTTAGAAAAAAATATCAAACAATACAAACAAATATATACCATAAACGATAAATGATCCCCTATGTAATTTATCATATCATATAAAACTTATCACATCATAATAAAAAAAAAATGATTTTTATATCTTCTGCAGTGAGAAGATATAAAGAAACACCCATCGTATCATTCGGGGACTGCAACCTCCGGATGCTACGACAACTGTTTCATTATATATAATGTTACAATTGGTTAGTAAGCTTTTGACCTCAGAAGTACGAAGTAACAGCTTTACAATTTTTACTGCAAGCCTTTCAGTACATAAAACAATGTCATACGCTAATATTTAGTATACAAGTATGTCGAAAACTAGACAATCACCAATCGAACAAGCAACGCACCAGCATCGCTGCACCAACATCGATTGCAACACCATCAAAAGCGAACCTGGCCAGTTTAGGCATCAACAAATTGATTGTAGCTCGTTACAGAGTGGGCATACATTTATTTTGTTGGGATTTTTTACTGGATAATTTACGGTAAACACGGTAAAAGATCTGGCAAGGCCCAAGACAAAGTAAATTACATATTCAATCGCGATTGGTGAAAAACAAAAATTCCCTCTGATTTATTGGCAACCGATAACCGGAAAACAACCACGGGCGAAACAAAAACCCCGGGCAAAGCCGAGCACAGCTGCTAGTTTTAAAATAAAACCAATCGGACAAAGGGTGCCATTTGTCGGATGACGTTTATGAATGAGTGGGGGGGGGGGGGGGGGGGTGGTTGGTGGCAAACGGCAGTAGTGATCATCTTTTCACTTGTTACTGGATAACTAATACATCTACATCTACATATATAATACGGAGCAGGAGGCCAAGTCACCGGCCACGCCATTCCGTCGTACAATCAAGTACCCCACCCTGTAGTGCCATCTGTTGACGGGATTCGCCTTCAAATTCGGGTTGGGACACTTTTCTAACGTCTTCGAACAGATGGCGCCACTTACCAAACCTGCCATTTCGCCGTCTATTGACGGCCTTGGACTACAAGTTTGGGTTATAAGACTTTTTCCAAAGTCTTCGAAGAGATGGTGCCACTTACCAGACCTGCCGCACCGTTTTTCGGTTCGTTTTTTGGTATTGTTGTGGTACCAAAGCGGGCTTGCCCCGTCCCTGTCTCATCATCTCGTCAGTGCAGTAGTGTGTCATAATGGGGTGTGTTGGGCAATTCAGTCATTGTTATGTTGTAGATGCTTTGTGATGTTTTGTAGATTTCCTTTGTAGTGTGAGTTGTTGTACTTTACTTAGGGTGGGCGCATGGCCTAGGGCCGAGGCCCCAATAAATACATTTTTTTTTTTTTTTTTTTTTATTTATTTCCAAGGACGGTAGCCTTCCACAGGCCATCTGCCCTACAAATCAACCACAAATCAAACTTAATATAACAAAACGCACCTTAACACTAACACAATTGACCTGGCCCGAAACGACCAGTCGCCTCCGAGAAGGCCACTACTGCCCTCAAACGCCTGTCATTGCGTGACCCCGTATGAGGGTGCACACCCAAAAGGGCCACCACATCCAAGTTCAGCGGGTAAAAGCGCTCCCGGAAACCAGAATAGAGGGTGCAGCTCAGCAGGAAGTGCTCCCTCGTCTCAAGCTCCTCACCACACCTGCAACGCCCATCACGGCCTGACCAACCTGCCACCGATCCTAGCAGAGCCGAGTGGTCCACCCGGAGACGGGACAACAACACCGCTGCTCTCCGTGGAAGAAAATCCAACTCCCTTGGTCGCGTGATTGAAGGGTGAATGGAGAACAAACCCCTGCCACGCTCACTGTTAAACCAGGCTTCTTCCCACGATGCCCTTGCCACTGATGCACACCAGCACTTCAGGTCATTGGGGCTCACCACTGCGCATATGGTCTGGCATGGCCGTGTTTGATAAGCCCTGGAGAGGTCATCTGCGACCACATTACCCAATACGTTGGAGTGGCCCGGTACCCAGCAAATGGAAACTAACGCACCAGCCACCTGCAATTCATAACACAACACCATGATTTCTGCCACCACAGGTGGCCAGATGCCACCCACCAACGAATACCTCCGGAGGGCAAGAATGGCAGCACGCGAGTCCGTATACACCACCACTTTCCTTGGGGGAAACTCACACACCGCACTTAAAGACACTGCAATTGCCATCAGTTCCGCCACAAATATACTCGGGATCGCAACTAGCCGGTACCAACGTTCGTACTTTATGGATGGAATCCACACCCCCATTCCACCGACGTTGTTCCCACAACGTGACGCATCACAGAAAACTGCTAAGGCATTCGACCCACACCGACACAGATCACTTGACCAAGATGAGATGTCTACACACGACGCCCTGCAGAAGCACTCTTGCAGACTAGTTCGCACAGGAGGGCTGAAGACCGGCCAAACTGATGCCACCCGAAAACACGCCCCGCTAGATGCACAAAACACACGAACCGCCTCACCAACTGTCCCCAACCTAACAAGAAACCGTGGTGGTAATAACATATAGTCCAAAAGAATTGCACCCAGTGGGCCTGGCGGGGTACGCCCCAAGTTTCTTAGTAGGCAACTCAGAATAAGCCCCTTTGCCCGATGAACCAAGGGGGTCAGTCCCGACTCAATGTGTAGTGCTTCCACTGGTGTCGACCGCGAGCAACCCGTGACAATACGGAGACACACATTGACTGCTACCTGGATGCACTGAGTGTGGCGCTTCGCTGCAGAGACCAAGAATGGCAAGTGATAGTCTACAACTGACTGGATATACGAGAGGAAGACAGACCGCAAAAGACTGCGTTTTGCACCCCATCCTGACCCTGCGAGCCGCAGAAGAATACGTGAGCGTGACATGACCGAATCTCGAACCTGCAAAGCCTCAGTAGCCCCAGAGAGCCTATCGTCCAACCAGATCCCCAGGTAACGTGCTCCTGGTGCACTGGTTACCTCCTGATCCGCAACGACTATTGATGCCCGACGTGCTGCAGACTTCGAAAAAAGCACCATCTGGGATTTGCCAGGGGAGAGTGCCATCCCCCTCTCCCTGAGCCACTCCTCAATCTGGTGGATCACCAACTGCATACCTGCTTCCAACTCTGCCACTGATGAACCCACCAGCCAAACTGCGACATCATCAGCAAAAGCTGCTACATTCGCATGAGGCGCCACCCGGTGCAGCAGGCTGTTGATGAGGACGGCAAAGAGAATAGGGCTCAGGCAGCTCCCCTGCGGCAAGCCCCGACTAGTTGTGCGCCGTGTTGAAAAACAACCTCCTATCTTAGTACTGAAACCCCTCTCTGTCAGTACTTCACGGAGCACCAAAACTAACTGACTGGACACACCAAGGTCTTTGAGCGCACACCAAAGGGCAGGCAGGAACACAAAGTCATAAGCCGCCTGGATGTCCAAAAACACTGCAAGCACCATCGACCCTCCCAACCAAGCCTCCCTAATCGCCGTCTCCAAAAACATGACCGCATCCTGTGCACTACGCCCTTCGCGGAAGCCGAACTGCAATGGACTCAAAACCTGCCGGAACTCCAAATCCCAAGATTCGCTCAAACACCTTATATACACATGACAACAGAGCGATCGGCCGGTAACTCGTCACCAAACTCCTGTCCCGCCCAGCTTTTGCTACAGGGATTAATACAGCCTGGCGCCAGGAATCTGGCACTGGCCCACCTCTCCATACCATGTTAAAGTGTGAGAGCAACTCCCTCTTCGCCCCAAGGGTGGCAGCGCGCAAGTCACTGTAGGTAATCCCGTCCAGGCCTGGTGAACTGTCCTTGCACTTGTTCAGAGCAACCTCAAATTCCGCAAACGTGAGCAACGGCTCGTCATAATTAGAATGCAAAAGAACTTTCCACTCAAACGAAGGGTCAGGAGCATTGTACACCGAGGTGAATCGGTCATTTACTGCTTCAATCATAGCCGCCCCTGCCACCAACATCCCATCCGGAAGAACTAGCCAAGTTGGGGCCCGCCTCGGGGCACTCTGAGACACCAAAGCCCACGCCACATCTGCCCGGGTACACCGACTCAGCCTATCACTGACGGTTTTCCACACACTCCGCCTTGCCTTCCGAAGGATTCTTTTCGCTGCCCGTGCACTCTGCTGGTACTCCTGCCACCGCTCCTCAATCCTGAGACGTGAGAACCGCCGAAAGGCCCTCCTACGCTCTGCCACCGCACGACAGCACTCCTGCGACCACCACAAAGGTTTCACTGACCCCGTCGACCTTGGCCTTGCAATTCGGGCACGAGTGGAGACAATTCTGCCGCAGAGCAAGTCATAAGCCCCCTGGCCAAAGGTACCATTTGCCGTAAGCCTGGTCCGTGCAAGTGGGGCCCGCCGTCCAGGCTCCTTGCGACCAGCTACTATGACAGGGGCATGGTCGCTCCCTCTCCAATCATCTGAGACCTGGACCGAAAGAGACGACGCTAATTGGGCAGAACACAAAACCAAATCGAGAACAGACTCTTGGAACTTCCCTCCATACCATCTGCAGAACGTTGGAGCTGGACCACTCAGGAGAACGATCTTTGAGGACAACAAGGAGTCAGCAATCACCACACCATTCTGATTATGTCGAGCGCTGAGACCCCACAGTGCGTGGTGCGCATTGAAGTCCCCACATATTATGAAGTTTGGGGGCATGCGGCTAAGACAAGACTCCCAGTCGGCCGCCGTAAACAATCCCTTGGCATACACACAGAGGAATCCTATCCACGTTCCCTCCGACAACACCTCCAGAGCAATACAATCCAAGCCTGGTATCTTCGGGACTGGAATTTCACGATAAGGAACACTTTCCCTCAGCAAAACCAACACCCCGCCCCTCCCAGAAACACCATCCGCACGAAGCGCTCTCCAACTTGAGACCGCTAATGTAGCATTAAACCTCAGTCGCGTTTCCACGCATGCCAGAATGTCTACACTTCGGCATAAGAGTTCCACCTCACCTAATCTTCCGTTAATACCATGAACGTTCCAGCTGCACAGGTCATAAACGAAGGTAGCCATTATCCTAGGTCAAGATGCTGGCCATCATCCGACCACGATGACACCTCAATGCCCGACTGAGAACTACCACTCGCTTCCTGGCTTACAATAGAAGATGATGGATCCTCTTCAAGGACACCAAATCTATTTGAAAGATCCAACGCTGGCAACTTTGACGCTGACTCAGAGGGAGAAGGGGGCCGCCGAGACTTACTCTTGCCTGGCTTGCGTCTCTCAACACCGAAACCGGGGTCCACCGGCTCAGATACCATGGCACCACTATCTACCCCTGTGTCCACCCCACGACCAGGGGGCTTATCCAATGGTGGTGGAGGGCTGATAGCCAGACCCTGTTCTTCCATAACCACTTCCGAGTCCGAATCACCTAGTGATGCCTCCTCAACTGGATCACGACTTTGGGTTTTCTTGGCAATGTCTGCAAAAGTACAAACTCCCTGGTGAAATGCTCTACACCCCTCACACCGAGCCGCCTTGCAAAATTTACGAATATGGCCAGCGGCATTGCAACGTAGGCACCTTGGCGGTCTGTTTGGCACAGAGACCAACACAGGCATGCCGCTACGCAGTGACAATATGTCCGGAATATCTGACACAGAGTGCCCCGGCCCAAGACGCAGCACCACCTTCCGAACGTCAGAGTAGCAGTGTGTAAGTCCCTCCACTCTCGAACGCTCCCGAAACACTCGGTCGACATGCCCAAAACAACGGAAAGCAGCTCCTACTTCTTCATCATCTACAAAGTGAGGTGCCCACATAACCCGGCACACTACTTCGTATTCTGTGGGGTCAATGACCTTGCACGGCAAGCCCCCTACCACCGTAATATTAGCTTCTAGTATCTTCTGTTTTGTGACCCGGTTCAAACAAACGACTTCATAAACATTGTTAGCCCTCAATGGTCCCAAAGCAACAATGTCCTGAAGACACACTACTGGAGCCAACACGGAGGCAAAGTGTTCCCTTAGATACGGCTTCCCGTTCACTGAGCACATAAAAATCACAGTGTCCGCCATCTTACCCGGATCCAGAGTCCCTTTGTACAGCCGCTGTAGCCATTCCCAAGACGGTAAGTCCACTTCCTCATTATCTCGCTGCACCACGCCACTATCCACCTTCATCAACCCCAACTGCACGTTACCCCCACGCAAATTTTCCGCCAAAGGCGATTCAACTCTACTCACAGCAGCTACGTTTGTTTCAGCCGCCATGTTACGAAAAAAAAAAAAAAAAAAAAAAAAAAATACATTTTATAACGGCCAACAAAGTTTTAGTCGCGTGGACTGTACCATTGTCGGCGTTTGAGCTTAAAAAAAAACAAACCCGTGTCTACTAAACCAGACAACTTTAAACCAAACGACGATTGGTTCTTAATTTCGAGGCCCCCAACAGGCCACGAAATTGGCAGCCTGATACGATGGAAAGGCGCGTTTATTTCCTAAATGTTCACTTCCAGAAAGGAGTTGAATTGTCTTTAAGTGGGAGGCAACAATCGTTGCTTGCAACAATGTCACCATGCACGGTACCCAGGTGAATTGTTTCAAAGGATGAACTTAAACATAGCGTTACTTGCTTACTGAATGCTGGATTTCTCAGGGCTTTTTTTAGCCTTAAATCAAACATACGCATGCGACTTTTCCGGGGCTGCACCAAAGCGGAAATGTCACGGGGCGGCGTTTTCGGGGGGTGCAGGAGAGGGTGCCAGGGCAAGTGTGTGTGGCGGGCAATGCGCGCTACCGAAGTGAATTGTTTCAAAGGATTAACTTAAACATGGGATTACTTGCTTACTGAATGCTGGATTTCCCAATGATAGGGTTTTTTTTAGCCTTCAGTCAGACACACGCCAGCGACTTATCCGGGGCTGCACCAAAGGGAGAATGTCACGGGGCGACGTTTTCGGGGAGGGGGAGGCGGGCAAGCGTGTATGGGGGGGACACGTAGCGAATCTGGAAGGGGGCAGCAGTGTGGGGATTGGAGGTTAAAGTAATTGTGGGGGAGAGGACATATTATGTGGGAGCCATTCACATGTTCGGTCGTCGGTTTGATAAATTTAAAACCAAAGACCAAACACCTGGAGTGAGGGGGGAGGGTGCGGAGCATGCGCACGGGCACAACTAGTTAAGTAATAATATCAGGGATGTCCTGAAAAAACATGGATAACAAAGGGAGATATCACAGTGGTTCATGATTCACGGTGATTACGAAGTGCAAGAGTACCGTCCAGTTGGAATGTAGGTTGAGAGACTATCCATTCTGTTCCTTTCCCTCTATCAGATACGCGGCTCTCATGCTCATCCCAACGTTGTTTGAAGGTTAACTCCAGCAGCAGCATTCCGTCAACAGCTGTAAATAATTTCCTTCTATTTATTGCCAGCATGCACGGATGCATAGAAAATGACGTCTGTAAAAGTTGCATAATAATAAATTCGACGCAGGTGGCATTCATTTTATTCGACGGAAAGAAAACTAGATATCTTTTATCTGGAGGCCTTTTCATAAAATGTTTGCGTGCAAATTTTGTTCTTTTTTTTTTTCTCATTTTAAGGGCAATTTTCCCTTTTTTTAGACATCGTTTTGAAGAAGTTTTCGCTTCGGTTGAGACAAGTGTTACAAGTTTAAGCGGTAATTACGAGAATACAAGCATCAGATGGAAAATGACAGGGTTACCTTCGCGAGGGATGGCCGTTTTCCTAGAAAAGAATCCGAGATGGGATGACCTGTCTGTCTGTCGGTCTTTCCATCTGTTTGTCTGTCTACTCATGAGACTGACTGCCTCACCGAATTGCCGCCTCCCAAAACCTGTCATTACGGAAACCTTTATCTTTTCTTATCATGCCTGGTGAAACTAGTCTCAGATCTTGTAACAATAATAATAGCTATGTCCTACTCGGTGTTTTTTTTTTTTTTGGCTACTTTGAGTTAGTCGATGTGGTTTTTTCCCCCCTCTTTCGGAATTTTGGCGACTCGTATAGTGCGAAGCTGTGTAACAAGTAAATACGGATGCGAACATATTTCCGTTAACTTTTGGACTTAAAGCCCATATTTCCTGAGCGGCAATTGAACCCAGAGGCGGATTCAGCATGGTGCGGATGGTGCGGCCGCCCCCCTCTTCCTGCCTAAAAATATAGATATTTTTTACAAGATTTAAATTTTTATTCTACTATAAATTGTTTGTTTACAGCCCTGGCAAAGCTTCGCCCCCCCCCAAAAAAAAATGTTTTACGGTCAGGTTTTGTGAAATTACCTGGTTCAGCCCCCGCCCCTGGAAGGGGAGACTCGGTAACTTAGTTATTTTACGATTTCTGACCTTAAAGCATTTCAGATCGTAGTAATTTTCACTAGAGATTGACTGAAAGCTTCATACATTCGATCAATGTTTGACTGTACGACTGTATTTCATTATTAAAAAAGAAGTCGGGGAGGTAAGTCCTATTCACGTTAGGGCACAAGACACATTTTTGTATGAATAGTTTGGGCAGCGCACCCCCCTGAATAGAATTCTGGATCCGCCCCTGATTGAACCCTAGCCCTTCGAAACCAAAAGCCTCATCCCTACTGATCAGCCATACTGACATGGTCTCAAAGGTTGGTGGTTCAATACCCACTCAGACAGCCTGACACTCTAAGTCCACGTATCGGCAATAGGTATTTATTTATTGATTACTAACCGAGCCCCTTTGGCTTTTTGTCTTGTTACGCAGAGCAAAGGAAAGGAGTGTCTCCACAATCCACAATAACTTTTGAAGGCATGCCCCAGTTCATATCACATTTTCCACATATCTACATTATTTGTTCGACAATCAATAAAATAGAGCAAGGGACGAATAAATAACAAATCACAAAGTAAAGGGTAAACGAAGCAAGCAGTCTGCATTAAAGATCAAACACTGAGGAAGAAGGAACAGCTACTATAGCTTGTTCCCAATTATGTTTGCAGGAAACTGACTGTATAATGCCACATTTCCTTGCACTGTGAGTGCAAAAACGAGTATAGATATAACACTTGTAGACTCTACATAGTTACTGTTAGAGTCCACGAGTCTACGAGATATTTACGTGTTTTTACACTTGTAGTTGAAGGAAACGTGGCGTCATATACAGTCATTTTCCTGCAAAAACAATGTGGAACAAGCTATAAGCTCGGTTGGAGCCTGTCGCCAGGGTCTGCCCCGGTAGCGCAGTGGTTAGCACGCCTGGCCTAGTAGCGTGAAATCCTGGGTTCGAATCCCAGTCAGGGCAGTTGTCTTTTCTTTCTTTCTCAGATTAGTGTATCTTGTTTCCTGTTAAAAGGTCGTTCTTTATAATGAAAACTGTTCGCTTCGTTAAGGGCAAGGGTGATTTGGGAATTTTGACGCTTAGATATCAAAATTAATTATACATCACGAACACAGCACTAGTTATAATCATTATTCAGGAAAATTGTTCAAAAATGAATGTACAGTTAAAAGATTTTAGACATAAAACGGCACCTAAAAGCAGGTCGTTCAAAAAATTGTCGAAAACCATTGCTGTACACCAACCGTATGGGTCTTCAAGGTTTTTTATTTTTATTTTTGAATATTTGGGTATTGTAATGATATTGTAATATTCGGTAACGCATTGGATTACTGACCACCCGCTGTTTGAGTAATCTAATTCCAAGAAGAGATTAATTCACTCCTTTTGAAAATACAGAAGTATTAATGTCTGCTGATAAAACGTAACGATTTTCTTTTTTAAACCAAAATATAAAAAGATTTTTAAAAGAACACAATTTGTGGTCTTTTGTTGCGTTTTTTTTTTAGTGGTATTTTTTATGTGTGAAATGATTTTCTGTTTCTTATGCTTGCTTTCATCAGGGAAGAGATAAATGGCGTTACACCCATTTGATTTCCTTTCCATTTGGAATAAATGTCTTTATTATTGAGCAGTGAGAGAGCTCAGCCAGGTTGCTGGAGGTTTGCGGATCTGGTCGAACCCCTGGAAAGGGGACCTTGGCAAAGTCCCCGCCAGGACTGCCGGCCAGGGTAGCTTGAGAGGCTACCATGCTCCTTCAGCGGCTATGGGATGTATTTTGGCTAATTCTGGACAATCTTTCGGCCCCGACGATGGTCGGAGATGGTCCGGGTCGAATCCCCGGGCTGGCACCTCCCTTTACCAGATTTCTTCTTCTCTATAAAAAAATCTGATAATGTTCAAAATTGAGCCGGTTCAGCCATACAAGCATTAATTGCTTCGGCTGACATAAGGCTCGTCAAAATTTAAAAAAAAAAAAATTATTATTATTATGTTATTATTAAATTCGCAGCTTCGCACGGGGTCGAGTCGGCGTCGGGACTCAAGAATGGACTCCAGCCAAGACTTGAAAACTCAATGTCCATTTAGGATCCAGTCAGGGTGAAGTCTTGACGGGTTGAGGGCCGGCCGGCTTCTCATATAGAGGGAGTGTTAAAGAAAGACCCAATGCATGTAAGGTAGCTGGCGGTGGCGGCGTTAGTGAAAGGCTTATCAGTCACGAGCCTGCATGACGGAATATGATAAGAAAAATCACTTTAAAAAATAATAAACTGCTCCATCAACGAATCAGTGTTGATACGTGATCTATAAAAAAAATTCAAACTTCCCAAAGCAAACCGACTTCGGTTAAGCCACTTGAATTTCTAGAAAATTAACGACTTAAGTTTGAAAATATAGACTGGCCTAAAAGGATCAGTTATGTAGCATTAGAGAAGAAATAAATAAATTAGTAAAAGAGACGTTAAGACTCAGACGATTAGTATACGAGTTGTATTTGTCCATCAGTGGCTTTCAACCGTTAACAGAAAGTAGTGACGCGCGTGCTTATTAAGTCATTTGATTATACAGTAACTGCTGATTAACTTCCTTGAATAATGATTAGAACTCATGTTGGACGAATGATGCCTGATTAATTTTCCTTTTTGAGAGTTAAATCACCGAGACCCCTTTGTCCAATGTTATTGATTTAAGAATTGAAATCCACAATTACGACTTAGCATGATGAAAATCTAAAATGAATAGGAACGTGTTTCGAAAGTTATCGCGTATACAGACTGACAGACAGCTCTGCTTCGTACCGCGCGTCAATGATAACCAAGGGCGTCCGCACATTTGGGCGCGTGCCCCACTGCCCCTTTTTTGGATGCCCTTTTGACAGTAGCGTGCACCGCCCCAATTTCTAGTATAAGGTACAGTAACTTTTGGTACATTTTTTTCTGGGGACCTTTTTGTTGGCTCTCTTCAGTTTTTACCCTTTTTCAACCCCATTTCTTTTCTTTTTTTACCCCCTTTTTTTGTGTTTTTAGACGATTTAGGCCTTTTTTAGTAGGGTTTCCAAACCCAGTCCTAAATGTCGACCCCGGGTTACGGGTATGGAAAATGTAAAACCTACGCGTTTCTGGGTACCCAAGTTTTGCACAAAACTGAACAAGATGCAACGCGAGTTCAAAGTCCCGCCTCGGAAAATTGATATGACAATAAAAAAAAATGAAGTAAACTATAACAACATAGTAACATTCATTACCTTTTTACGCACTTTTTGAAAACTTCTTAACCTTCTTAAACAAATCCTTTCATTCACAATTAACATGCATCAACTTCAGCAAAGATGATGATGATGCTAGTGGCGCTCCCTTTTGAAACAGGGCGCAGACCGACCTCCGTCATCTAATGGCGGCCGCATAGACCGTCGTCACCTCCAGATGAAGTTGAGAATGATTATGAGTCGACGGCGAGATGGACAATTTTAGCCGGAGAAATCCAAGTGGAAAACCCCAGGATCTTCGACATGCCACAATCGACATGAGCACGAGGCACCACAGGGCCCTTCTCTTCCCGAAAATGCCAGGGGGTGGACGAGGCCAGGATCGAACCCGGACCTCCCAGGCAGAAAGCGGTCGTGCTATTGGCGTAATGGTGGCCATGCTGAACGCAGCCCGCAACCTAAGGAAGAAGCAACATAGCTGGTTGCTACAGCAATGAGGGAAAGAGGAGGAGGCTTTCCTGCTTGAACGAATATGAAGAAATAATGGAGTAAAAATAGTGGAGCGAAAATACATAGCAGTGTAAATGGAGCTAAAACGTTCCAAAGTGGAGGCGAAAATTGCCATTTCACCACAAAATTAAACCAAAAAACCCCGAGTCTTGGGCTTTGCCAAACCCGGGGGTTTTCGGGGCTGCAAATCTTCTGGGTACCCGGTTAGAAACCCATTTTTTAGGCTTTTAGACTTTCACAGGCACCGCCGCACCAGCAAATGTCGGCACAAAAAGGTCATTTTTAACTGCTTATGCATTTTATACATAAAAGCAGTTATTGAAATACGGATGAAGTGAAAAAGGGCTCGCGTCGTGATGTCACCAGGACTATTGTCTACTGACGTCACGTCCCACTCGAGTCGTTTATTCGAACGGGTCAGTCGCATCACTTATTAGAGTCAGGCTGGACGTCCCAGAATGTAAGTCGATGAACCATGATTTTCGATGAGAACACGTGCCAGCAAATTGTAGGCTTTGTTCTTGAACAGTTTATGATGAAATTGTTGTCATATAAAGGGTTCTATAGGTCCTTGATCAAGAATTTTTCCCAATTATGCGTATGTATGGAAAAGAAGTTGAACCGGAATTAAACTAGTTAGTTTCAGGTTTTGACAACATCGCACGGAAAACGGAGTTCTATCTGTCGTTCTTCTTTGGGCGAACCGATAAAAAAAAAAT
Organism: Lithobius niger; assembly: GCA_023313725.1. NCBI lineage: Eukaryota > Metazoa > Arthropoda > Chilopoda > Lithobiomorpha > Lithobiidae > Lithobius > Lithobius niger. The sequence continues at coordinate 23,495 of JAHWFP010145545.1, forward strand.
GGCGGCTACTTTGCGCTTCGCCGTTAACTGCCCCCCATATTTTACGCATATTGACAATTCGGGTAGTCATGTCGAACAAACAGCTCTAGCTAATCAGGTATCGTTCGATCATCCTATAATCGGTGGAAATTATCGGAATGATATTTAGTGTAACAGCTGTGTCGTATCAATTCTACAAACATGTGAGCAACGGGATAGTCACGCACTTTTTTACTTAACAAAAGTTAACACACATTACGTTTGAATGAAGCATGCTATCACTCGTAGGTAGTGGGTGGTTAAAGCCGAGACGATACTTCCCTTGTAAAATTTACGGCGGGGGGGGGGGGGGAGAGAGATGGTGATAAAAATCTAAATGGCGTAATAGGACGCAAGCAGGTTAGGCCAACTGCGATAATCATAGCGACGTGGGTATGACGGAGAGCGGACAAGCGAAACAGCGATCGGTATTTGTAATACAGAGTAAATGCTATCGCGAGGCGCAACAATGCAACACGCAGAATTGCTCATCCTAACCACTGACCCCTCCCCCTCCCACTCCCCCAACAGTTATACTTTTCATCCGATCTGGCATCCGGTAAGGTGGCGGTGATGGTTTGGGAGGAGGGATGGGGCGGGGGAATGTCGGCCGATTACTTTGGCGTCTAGCCTGGAATCAACGGATTTAAGGGCAGATTTTTTTAACCCAAGCTGTGCCACAATATTGTTCATTTTTGCATTTATTTACATTTTGTTTTATAGATCTAAGTATTCCGACTGAGGTCCATTTTTCAGAATGAGAATTTTTCTTGGTTGTGATGGGGGGATTGTGGTTGTTACTCCGTCCCCCTCCCCCTCCCCCAACTCCAAAACAATGAGAATTTTTCTTGAGTGTGATGGGGGGATGGTGGTTATTACTCCGTCCCCCTCCCCCTCCCCCTCCCCCAACTCCAAAACAAAAAAACGGCCATGGTCGTATTGCATGCCTGAATGCTTAGACCTGTTTAGTAGATTTGTATTACTGGAACTCATGTCGCTCTTTCATTATTCATTTAATAAGATCGTAATCGGAGCGTTGGTTATGATGGCTTAAACGCGTAGCCTACCATGAATTGTGTCCTCCGTTCTTCAACTGTAGTTTTACCTGTTCCAACCCATACATGAGCCGTGGGCTCAGGACTTTTTAGCATAAGCAGTTATTGTATCTATTTAAATTCTTGTTTTTTGGGGGTTTTTTTTACAAAAAAAGGGCATTTTGCGAAAACGGCAAGGGCAATGCCTCCTACCCCCCTGCTGTGCACGCCACTGCCTTTTGGTATATAAAATTATGAAGAAAAAACCATTAAAATAAAGACAAAATAAAAACAGTGAAACAAGGGCTATTCGAGGATTGCAATACTGATTTCAGGGTACCAAGGTCAATACGGACTAATCGTTATCAGTTTTAGACACCTATCTTTTCGGGAACTCTGAATGGAGAGGTAGGAAAAATAGTGTCTCCCTTTATTTACATTTTCCAACAAAAATATTGCTCTGAGTCCTTTTTTTTTACCGATGTTATCCCCCCCCCCTCACCCCATCCCCTTTTTTGAAAGTCTGGAAATCGGGTGCTAAACACACTTAAGAAAGATGACAGATGCGGTACCCAGACAACTACAACTAACCTGTTGTTTATGCCATTCATACAAAAACACAGATCTAGTGTCTCTCTTACTTCAACGGTCAGCCATCCTTAACTTGGCTATGCTTTTCGGCCAAGGACAGAACTGATAGATTATGGGGTCGCCTGGTGGTTGGGTTAGATGGGGTAACTATTTTGTGGTGGGTTACGGGTCAAAAAGCTAGATCCCCAAGACCCGCCGACCAGTAATGACCCAGTGACTCGGCGACCGGGAAATGAATGCAGCAATCGTCGTTGCATGAAGAATTCCATCCCTCGCCAAAAAACGTATTTTGCAACCAATTAATTTATGCTCAATTGCGTTGGTTTAAGCTGTAGTGCAGTGGATTTTCGAGGTACAACCATGAAGGCCGAATTATAGAGAACTTTATTTATTTTTTTATTTTTTTTACAACTGCAAAACATCGAACTCCTCCCTCCCCCCCCCCCTTAAAGGCACCTTTTCACCTTTTCAACTTCTAGATGCAGCACCGTAGAATCTTTGATCAATATAAAGAAAATAGCGATAAATTAAAAATGGAACAACACTATTTGCAGCAGCGCCGCGATTTTCGTAACTAAAGCGAGATTACGTCACCAACATCAGCCTATTGAATGACGGAGAATCTGGAACGTGGATGCTGTGTTTAGAATATGAGCAACACTATCGAAATGGTGAACAGGCGCCTTTAAATTTGTAGTCATCTATATTATGATCCTCGAGCCTGGCTAAAAGAAAGGCTACAGGGAAAAGGGAAGGCTAAAAGGAAAACTACTTCTCCCCTCCTCGCGCCCGCATTGAAAATGCACTCTCCACTCTACCTGCATGGAAACAGGTGGCAGGCATGAGTGATCGAACAACTCAATAAAGGTTCAATCTGATAAGTCGTCGGGCCGAACAATCACTTCTCCCCTCCTCGCGCCCGCATTGTAAATGCGCTCTCCCATTCTACCTACACGCAAACAGGAGGCAGGCATGAGTGGTCGATCAATCTGACAAGTTGTCGGGTAGAGTGCCGGAGAAATGTCCCGGGAAATGTGTCCGTAAACTTAATTCATGACCGGCCCCGTGCATAGCATGGGCTTCCTCTAGTGAAGTCATAATCACTGCACTCCACAGTTGCACGCGTTTCACCGTCACTCAAAAAAATAGTAAACTCGTGTCACTTTACCCATAAAACACGTTTTAGTGGTCTACAGTTACACTGCCTGCATTCGTAAGCTTCTGCCTGTATTGAATCACGACTTCACTTCTGTAATTCCTGTTCGACAGGGGCGAAAATATGCGGGCAGGAGAAGCGGGCGTGTGACAACCCCCCCCCCCCCCCTCCCCCCAACCGAAAAAGTGTGAATTGGAAAATCCGTGCTATATCACGTTCTTTGGCCCCTCCTGCCCACCTCTCCATCCCAACATTTGTTTTCGATCGCTCCTCGTCTTGTAGTGGAACGAAATAAAGGAGAATTTAAACGTACCCCGTTTGCCAGGTTTCTGGTTGGCCAGAGGCTGGCTGACCAGTTGCCTCTTTAATACGCTTTTATTCAACGTAAGCCAATAAAGTTTTCTATTCGAAACGAAACTGAATTATGTAAAATTGTTTTTTTGTATACAAGTGGTCCGTTCGCCCACTTAATGCAAATTACAAACTTGACTACGTGCCAATGACTTCACGAATGAGCTACTGCACTCCGATGGGGGTTCAAGCGAAATTTATGATAACTTTAAAACAGGATGCACGGTACTAATACTAGAATAAAAAAAAAAAAGAATGATGGAAGCGCGGAAAGAAGTGCTGAGTGCCGTGTAAAACGAGGAATATTTTTGGAGTGACCTAATTTGCCGGTGAAGTGGATTTTACGCTCGAAGATGCTGTGGTTCGTTTTTCATGAAGTTGTCAATTTTTTAAAATTTTTTTTGTGTGCCGGGTGATTAATGTTGGTAGTTAAAATAACACGGTTTTCTAAAATAGTTTCTGGTCAGTTCGGTTGAAAAATTCTAGCAGAAAAAGAAATAATTATTAAAGGGGCATTCACAAGATTTACAACTGTATATCAAAACGGGGCGTCGGACAAAAGTCTAACTGGAACATCGTCTAATGGGATATTGCTAATATCTGCCTAAATAAAAAATCTGGAAACGGGACATCGTATAATCAAAAGAGTATCGTCTAACTGGACAATGATATGGCTACGGTTTCTAATGTTATATGACTGTATAGCCGAGCGAGAAATGCTTTGCGAGAAATGCTAATACACTAGTTCATTTTCTGTATTCACAGGACAGAAACCTACATGATTTCTGCCCAGTGCTCCAAAGGGCAGTAGTTTGTTGCCCCACTTGTATGATTTCTACGCCGAAATTCGGCCTCCACCCCTAAAATAATTGTTAAGTGCCCGGAGCCGCGAACTAAAGAGGGCGGACTTCCAGTTTGTCTTGGCTAAGGTTACTCATGTAAACACAATTACAAACTGTGGAAATCGTGTTCCAATAAAGCGTCCCCACTGAGCTAAAAGAAGCTAACAACTCACTCAACTATAAGTAATAAATGTATTTATTGGCCAAAGTATTTAATAAATGCTGCTTTGCAACTCATTTAACAACGCAAGAATAATGATGAACATTGAAGCAAGGAGTTCGTTACTACATACTGAAGCGTCACGTCAGGGTGGCCGGCCACACAACAAAGTCGACAAGACGTCGTTGCAAAACGTAACGTCGCAAGACGTCGCATCTGGTGGAGACACCCCATCACACGAAACTATAGAAGGAGCTTCGCTTTGTTGTCGTGATACGCCTAAAGGGACGTCTCGCGACAACGTCGCATCCGTTGTGTGGCGCTCAGCTCATTCCTAGTTTTGGAGACGTGTGCAACATGCTGAGACAGGTTTCGACAAAATGTCCTGGCGCTAGACGTTTTAGAGACTTTGATGTGCAGCTACCCTTACGTTTGAAGGAGGTGGGGTCGGATCGACCGCTAATCTGTCCAATTAGTTTAGGAAAATGCTCATGATTATTTGTTGCTTGATGGTGGTGTAAGGAAAAAACTTGACCCTACGCCAATTTTATGTAACTCTTTTGTTTCTTCGTAAGTTGTAATTTTCTACTTTCCGTATTAAATGGGTGTCCAAACATACATGTATAAACGGAGAGAAAGTGCAAGCTACAGTTTAAAACACAAACAGACTCCCGTCGTAGCGTTCTGGGACCACAAAGAAAACCAGTGTGCGACCATCTCTACGAAAAAAAAGTTGTCTTCGTGTGGCAGGGAATCGAACCTGGGTCGTCCAATAATATGTCGACTGATCCTCTGTGAGATACCATCCCACTATCCAGAACGCAGTAAACTGGGCTTATTGGTCGAGCGAAGAGAGGACTTAAAAACATCGACAGAATTTGGCTTTTGTATGTCTGTTTTTTTTTTTTTTGTTTTTTCCGTTTGGGACAGAATAAAGGTTTTTTTCTGATTTGGTTCAAACTTACTGACAAGGAAACTTTGGTATGTGAAAAACACATTGAAAGTTGTAATTCCTATTTCAAGTATTGTAGGGTTGAAGTCGAATTGCGACGTACAGCACTGGGAAGAAATCATGTAAGTGGAGAAGCAGAGCACTGCCCTGTGGAGCACTGGGCAGAAACTATACATGTTGATTAAGTCCTATCAATATAGAAAATGAACTAGTGCATTACATAGCATTTCTCGCTCGGCCGAGTAATTGTGATCTTCGAAACTCAATTAAATAATGATAATAATATAATAACAAAATAATTTAATCACAGACAGTGATAAGGAGCTTGGAAGGGAGATGTCCCACTAACACCAACTCTAGTTTACAAACCGCATGGAGACCACAAAAGCCAAGTAAAGTTTTCTGGGTGTTTAAAAAATTGAGAAACTTTTCAGAAACTTTGTAAGGGATCGTTTACGGCATTCCGGAAACCAGCTGCCAAACATCCTGAAATAGCCTCCTGTGGAAGGGTGTTCCAGGCTGGGATTACCCTAATGGCAAAGAAATTTCGTCGGCACTCGATGTAAGCTAGTTAGCTTTAGGGCACGTTTAGGCAACCCTTGCTTTTGCATTCTCGCAGCTAGAAGCTAGAAATCACCTCAAATTCCAACATGACGACGGTTTTATGTCTGCCGCCTCGCAACGAAAACATCAAATAACGTGAGTTCAGTAGCGTTTGGGAAAATTGTTTCGTCACGAGAAATTCTTTATATTATTGGCACGGATTACAAGACTGCAAGTATTTACTCAAACGATGTCGGATTTAGCTAATCCATTTAGCGTTGTTACCATGGCAATGTCACCTTTGCAATCGCGATTGAGTTCTAGCTGCGAGAATGCAAAGGCGAGTCTGAGAATTTAATCACGATGGCAAAGGTATCGTTGCCGTGGTAGCTAAATCCGAAATCGTTTGAGTAAATGATTGCAGTCTTGCAAGCCCTGCCAATGAGATAAAGAATTCCACCTGACGAAACAATTTTCCCAGTCGTATCTGAACTCACATTGTTGACTGATTTCGTTGCGAGGTGGCAGAGCTAAAAACGCCGCCATGTTGGAATTTGAGGTGATTTCTATAGCTGCGAGAATGCAAATGCGAGTCGTTGCGTAAACGCGCCCTTAAGCAAGCTTAATATCAATCAGAACTTAATCAGTACTTAACGTCAGGGGTAGCCACAATGCTACGACGGGAGTTTGTTTGCTTATACGCCACCAAATTAACTGGATGGCAGGTTTTTGTCTGACAACGCCGTGCGGTGGCCAATCATCGTACCGATATTGCGAAATTTCGAAATTTTTCAGAGAAAAGGTATGAAACGGTCTTCAGTCGCTCTTTATGTGTTCAAGAATGTTAAAAATGCGTGTGACCACCAAAATTCCCTTTAAAAATGTTGATTGCCGAAATGTCACAGTCTCTTAAAACCGCTTCTGGGTCAGTTACATTGACTGCTATTATAGCAAAAACCAATAACCCTTTCAGTGACACTATGTAGCAAGGTACTGCCCTCGGGCAGTGCAACACCGAAGTGTTTGATTTGAATTAATGACTGTTGTAAAACTTTAAGCCTTTTCCTCCTGCTATTGCTTTTTATTTTTCCTTGCTCTGAAATTAATAAACGTTTTTGAGTGCTTGTCTGTTATTTCACACTTGGCGAGATTTTTGTGATGGCTCCATCGCGCATCTGTAACCTGCATCGACGTAGATGTACTTGTTGTTCTTTTGCCGTTTGATTTCTGTGTATCTGTCATCTTGATGTTGTTATTTTAGGTATTGTTGGGCCTGGCCAAGGTCAGTAATTGCTCTGGCTCGAACTATACTCCAGCCACAGAATGTATTTCATGCGGAAAAAGACTCACAGCGCTACAGCGAAGTGCGAAATTAGGCTATGGTAAAAACGAAGAGAGTGTTGCAAGTCCACTGCATCCGCAATTATTGTCGTTTGTTTTGTGATGACAGTTCATTACAAAATAAACTACTAATGGTGGGCAAATGCTATAGACTATACCAACATTATCTAGGTTTTTGTCGTAGCGTGATTCCGTACTTCGCTGTAGCGCTGTGAAGGAGCAAGGAGCAGTGGCGCAGGGTTCGTACACGGCCTTGAATTCCTTGAAAAGCATTAAATCTGAAAACCAAAAATTCAAGGCTTTAAAAACCTTGAAAATTCTAATTTTGGCTGTCGGAGCCGTGAAACGGCCTTACATTTTGTGAGTGTGGTTTGTTAGGAATGAGGTTAATGCCATAAGAGTAATATTAATTTAGGTATAAAATTAAATATATGAATAGAAATAGTTGGTCAGCCGACTCTATTTCTTTTGAGAAGAGTGGTTCACTCGGATTGAATTGGGATAGAAAACAGAGGTGCCGTGCAGTGCAAACAATTCTTGCCTTAAGGAAAATTGAAAATAAGCCAACAGCGGGCAGCTAAGCAAGTACTGTTTCACTTGCTGCTAGGTGATGTATTCCTCCTGTGCTGGAATTAAAAGGGAATTTTTGAAAGCCTTCTGTACAAAGAGCCTTGAAATTGGTTGTAAGTTAGGCTTGAAAAGCCTTGAAAAGCCTTGAAAATGGTTTCGTGTGTAATGTACGAACCCAGAGTGAAACACCATGGAATTTCGTTTGGGAGGGGCAAAGGAGAATAGAACTCATAATGGGAATAGGAAATTCAACTAAGGGGCTCCGAAATGGTTGTAAAAAGGGAGGGTGTGCCCTAAATCCCTCGAGTCCCTCCCTATAAAACAATTGATTGTCAGCATTTTTGTGCCTTTGCAACGTTATAAGTACAGATTGATGATTTTATTCCAACTGCAATAAATGCCTTATTTGTTTATTATGACCAAATTTGGCTCTTAGCTTAGGGTCTTGAAGGAATTTTCAAATGTCGGGAATTCCCACCTTTGCCCCCTATCTGGGTTCGCCATTGACCAGGAGTGATTGACTGTATTACGGCTGTGTGCCGGTGTTATAATGAAATACAGCGTCCACTTGTTGAATTTTTGAACAACAAATTTTCAACCTAATAAGACATTTTTTTTAAGACCCGGTTTTCATAGTTGAGTGGGTGTAGCAGGCCCGGACTGACCATGGGAACCAGGGTGCCAATGGCGCACGGGTTCTCCTGTGGATTCGTAAGGTGGTTTTTAATATTTTTTTTCTAGTTACAAGTGACATTTTTGTTGCTGATTTATTTATTTTCGCTGCATTATCCTGGTTGGTACTAAAATCTGGTCTTCCCTGATCATTTCGTAGAGCCCTGTCTTTTAAATTAAATGGCTATCAAGACAGCTTATAAGCTCTCAATTGCGCACCATCTTCTTACATTATAAACCAAAGTCTCATACCAACAATGAAGCAACCGCAACGACCCCCGAAAGGGGAACAATGAAAACGTGCGAGTGTGTCAATTCTTTGGCTTGAAGTTGAAACTGGGACGTTGTTGCCCTGAAAAGAATTTGGAATTGGCGCATTGTTGCTTCGACTAACAATTTGCTCTAACAATTATCCTTCTAACTAAACACCGTGGTAACTCAACGGCAAGTATTCAACGACGTCATGCACACTTCTTTTTCACACGGTACGCATCGCTTAAGCCACAGCGAAAGACTGGGAGGGTGGTAGGGGGCAAAGTGAGCTGTTACCATTAATCACACGATTACACATTAACTGAACGTAGAAGAGAACAAACAAACAAGCACGGGACCCGGGAGCCTGGAGCCGGGTACGTGTTTAACTACGTATAGCAAAGTGGAGAAAGGGAAGGAAACCAAGAGGAGAGGGAGTGGACAGGATAAAAGGAGGGGAGAGGGGAGGGAGAGGATTAGCGGAAGGGGGGAGTGTTATACAAACAAAAATCGACTGTTGCAGTGAACGATCAGGCAGCACCGAGCAAATACTGGGAAACAACCACGGGTCAAACAAATCCCCGGGCGAAGCCGGGTACGATGCTAGTTAAAATTATAATTAAAGAAATAGGTTTTGATAACGTGCCAAGTTTGCTGGTTAATTTAGATGCCTGCTAGTGTGCCGCCATCAAGCAGATAATATTATATTAATTGTTATATGCACCGTTATTGTTGAATTTTACAGGTGCGTAACTACATATTATTAATTGTAAATGTGAAACTATATAGACATAAAACTCCTCCAGAAAACATGACAAAGATGAACACAATACAGTGTGACCTTTGGTACGTTGGTATCCACCCAAAACCAAAACTGGTATAAGAGAAACCGCCTAGTTTCCAAAAACAATCGGCCTTTGACAGTAGTGATATCATTCAACCAGGGAAAGGCCGCCAAGGTTAATCCTAATAGCCAAGTTAATCGCACCCAATAATACTTTGGACGTTAAACGCAAACATGAAGATTGCTACCGCGAATAGCAATGTTCTAGTTTTCGTTTAACTTTCGGACTATTAGAGTCTGTGCGATTAACTTGGCTAATAGGATTAACCTTGGCGTTGCGGCCTTTCCTTAGTTGTATGATATCACTACTTTCAAAGGCTGACACTTTTTGGAAACTTTGCGGCTTCTGTTATAACAGTTTTGGGTGACTCAAAAACTGAATGTTCAACAAAAGTAAACGGAAAAAAAGGGTTGGATCGTAAACACAATCATCAATAAACTTTCTCGTCAGAAAGAATTTCAGCTCTTCTTCCCAGTGAGGCCTACAAAACGATTTCGCTAGTATTTGGATTTGTGACAATACTGCTTTACACCCGTACAGGTCCATCGACAGGTGAGGGTGTACAGTGGGTGTAATGAAAACATTTTGTCCCGATCGCCGGTACATTTGGCCCAAAAATGGGAGCCTCATCCCGTCCCTGGTCCCGGAAAGGGAAAAAAAAGAAGTCGGAGGAAGGCCCCTGGCCGAGAATTTTGTCCTGGGTACCACCATTTCGGCCCTGCATCCGTGACACAAAAGGACGAAAACACAACCACAAGAAAGGTTTCGGAGAAAGAAATTTAAATTATCCTCGTCACGTATCTAATTTCTACTGAACTGCGGTGCAGTACGTAGGCTATTACTTTTTTTTTTTTTGTGCTTTAAAGAATTTTTTCTTTCGTCACGCATTTAACAAGAACGAATTAACATCATCACATACAAAAGTGCCTTGTTTTTTTATTTTTGTTTGGTGCATCCTTGTTTAAAATTAGACAAGTCA
>JAHWFP010145546.1:0-21349 GCA_023313725.1 Lithobius niger
CTTAACCATTTTAACTTGGACGTTTGGCTAGCAACTCCATTCTGCAATCAGTTCAGCGAAGTGACACGTTTCACTGATGCCTAACTGCATTGTCACTATCTTTTGTAATGCTCTCTTATGTGTTACTGGTCGTAAACGACTGTCACATTGAAATAGTATCCTACGACATGAAATTCAACCTTATGCAAGCTTGGCCTTACTATCAGAAAGATGCTGGTGGAAAAGCTGTGACGCAACTGACTATTCTAGTCTAACCAAGCAGACCCAATCTAAAGTCAAGATGCGACAGTAAAAATTACTAAACACTGTACCACGCTCCAATACTCTCTGCTGTGACGTCACTATGAGTTAGCCATTGACGAACGAGAACAATGGTTGTTTTGCCGTCTAAGTGGACAAGCCCAGTCACGTGACACACATGTCACGGCAGAGTGCCATGACGCATGGTATAGAAAAGTTGACGGCTTAATTTAGGTAAAAGCCTATTAGAAAACAAAAAAATGAACTCGTTTGGTGTTTAAGGTGAGGTTTAACTGACCAAAGTCAAAACAGCAAAGAAACACGAGTAACCTTTCCTGTAATGTTTTAGTAAGGACTACCACAATGTTGCTGGAGTATTATGTCCACGTGAAACCTTACTATTGCCCTCAGCCATTGCAACCACCACAAAGGCAAATAGTGCAGATATTATAAAGGGGAACCAACAGTTATATTTAATGTATTATTACGTTATGTTTCAATACGGTGCAGATTAAATTAATGCCCAACTTTCAAATATTTTGACATAGAAATAATGTTATAAAATGGCCTTATTTCGTTTATGATGTTTAGAGTAACTGAATATATTTCTTGTATTAGCCAAATTTAAAACCATATAGCTTGGAATTATTCAGAATCAGATACACCATAGCTATGCACAACTCGTATGTATATATTGGTACACATGTTGCTAAGTCAAACAAAGTTTTATACCAAATTTGAGTGGAAAATATTGAAAGAAGGAGATATTAAGCATCGAAGTTTCCACTCTATGCACTAATATAACAGTATCTCAAAAGGTTATTTACCGAAATACTAACATCTCCAACTAACATCTGTGAAAAGCTATAGCTTTTTAACTACACTGGTTAAAAAGCATTAAGAGACTTCCTAACGCTAGTTTAATGCATGTAAGTCCATGCAAAGGTATCACAGATTGCCATGACGACACAGGGCCCAAGCAAGAGACTTGTTGCCAAGGTGAGACAAACGCAGAAAATGAAGTCTCAAAATTCATACTAGCATAATGAAAAGCAATTACATCAAAACACATGAACTAAACTTTGCAAAACATTACACAAGGCTTATACAAGACAGAAACAAAGCATGAATTAGTATGGAAAACATAATATTTTAATCTGAACACCCTGCAATGAGCATGAATTTATCAGCAAGCAATATGTCACATAAAAAATGCAAAATTTAAGTATAAAACAAGCAATCCATTCCTCGGAAAAATGTACTACATGGGACACAAACGTTCTATACCCTGGTATGGTGACAAAGACAAGCAAAACCCAAACGTGCAACAAACACAATGTCGTGATAACACATGGGTGTATACATTAATTATGCAGTAAAATGCACTTCATGAAATTTCAGGCATGTGTTGGCATAAAACACTGATACCGTTTTCAATTTGTTTGGTTTTATCGCAATTGACTAGACTCACTCATATCTTCATTTGCTTCCACACTGTATCAAGAACTCGAATAAGTATGTTACAAAATGATGTCAACCATTAAAATGTCTGCTAAGTTCGACTTCGTTACTTCCCAACAGGTAGTTGATAAAGTCTGGCATGCATAGCCTTCTCAGCCCTTTTGAACACCGGGAAAAGGAAATAGGGAACGTCACCAATACGCAAAACCCTTGGCATCAATGCCTGAATTAGGCATAAAGTTATACCCCTCAGCCGCCGCCGAGATCCGGCACATTTTTATGAGTTAGCCAAACAGCCGCTGAATATTTTATGGCCTCCGCCTGGCCTAGCTGCCGAAGTAAATATGGCTAAAGCCGCAAATTTTTAAGCTGTATTACATTAAAACAACACTAAACATTCATACAATTGCTTGCAACTTGTCTGTAATGGCGAACTGCTCGACTGTCCTATGTTTCATAGTTTTTAAAACCAGGTTTCTTGCCAGCAACTTATGAGCGCCATGCATTTGTATGGTCACTTTCGGTTTCGTTTTAAGGTTAAAGTAATAATGTCGGGACACATGCACGCGGTGTGGCTTGGATTTCATTTAAATGCTATAATTTGAGGGTTGAGGTTTTATCCCCATCACAGATTAGAACATTTGCTAATCACCTAGAAAGGTATTACGTCCCCGCCCCGAAAAAAATAATATGCTCACATTTCTTCATCTTTCGTGTGCAGCGAGTTTCATGTTTCATACCGTTTGCTTCATTTTGGTCGACTTAACCACCAATCGGCCGAATTTATAGTTGGCCGGTGGTGGGCAGAAAATTGGTGGCTAGTCGCAATTTAGCGACTAAATTAAATTAAATGTCCAGTATATTTATCACATCGTAACTACACAAAATTTATTAAAATGATCCCTATTTACAGAGATGAAAAAGGTGTCTCAAAAGTGTGGGTTGCATCACATGATTCCTCGAATGTATTAGACAGCAGAGGAATTTCAAGTTATGAAGATTATTATTATTTGCAAAGATACGGAAGACCAAATCAATACCCATTTATCTGCCAATATTCTGGTAAGCTGCTGACGTCATAGATGATATAAGTAGAAGTTTTAATATCTGTCGTTACTTTATATATTTAAATTTATTTATAAACCAAAATACAAAACAGCAAAGCTAACAAGCAGTAATTAAAAGCTAGACGCACGCTAGTGTGTGCCACCAAGTAACAGTACAGTCATCCGATTGTAGACATCTGATTGTTAATGAAAAACAGGCGGCCTCACTAGCAGACATGTGCCTGTTAACTGTAAGCAACTAAAAGCATATTTTATCGTGTTGAGGATGAATCCCAATGCGGCCGAAACCTTTGCAAATTGTGGAAAATGTAAGGGAAAGTGATGGGATAATGCCGCTAAAAATTAATTAAGTGGCTCTCGGTAGTAGTATGAAAAAAAATTGAAGGGAGCAAGCTACATTTTACTTTAATTTTTTTATTTGCATTTTTTTTCAGATGTGAGCGATGGCTTTTTTTTTTTTTTTTTTTACCAAAAAACAAAAACTAGTAGTTTGTTGTACGAGTATATTGCATTTTTTCTACGACCGGTATGTCCCCGGAAGGGTGCAGACAGCAATGAGAAAGTCTAAATTAAGCTTTAAAAAATGTTGCAATTAAAGGCGTCACATTCAAACTCGCCACATTCAAACTGTTTCTTTCCACACATTAGAATTGCGTGCACTGTTAAAGTAACACTTGTGCGCAAAAGCCTTTCCACAATCATCACATTCAAACTTTTTCTTTCCACTGTGCACAAGTGCAAGCACTGTTAAAGTATAGTGTGCCGACAAAGCCAACACATTCAATAGTTTCTTCCAGCTGTGTACAAGTGCGTGTGTAACGCTTAATGAGCAAAAGCCTGTCCTCACTCCACACATTTAAATGGATCCTAACTACTGTGGACAATTGCATGCCGTGCTAAATCACTCTTCTTGTCAAATGGCTTTCCACATTCAACACATATAAACTATTTCTTTCAGCGGCGTATAACTGCATGTCACGTTAAATAACACTTGTTCAGAGAAGCCTTTCCACACTCGCCACATTCAACTGGTTTCTTTCCGAACGTGTGCAAGTGCTTGCATCTTTCCACACTCAACACATTCAAATTATTTCTGTCCACTGTGTGCAAGTAGATGATAATCTAAAAGGAAACTACTTTCGCAGTTCTGCAGAGGCCGAAACCATCTTGTTTAAGGGCGATGATAAGTATTTGTGATTCTCAGTCTTTGCAAATTTAGTGTTGGTAACGATAGCATATCGTGCATCATACGAGTCCGACACCCATCATCACAATTGTGACGTCCATTAAAGGTACATTCCTCCCAACGCCGTTTTTCTTGATTCTCCACATGAAGTACGGCCCCAAAGCTCTATTAACTTACCGTTAGTCAATCCCTTGCTAAAAATCCGCTTTAAAATGTGGCGTCCACAAGATTTTCTGTTGAATATTGGGAACTATTTTAAAAGCATCATATGATTGTATGATCCTTTGCGCGCTTATAATAACCATGACTTTTCATCTCTGTGTGTGCATGTACTAATTTTTAATCGTTTGCTAATAATTACCATGAGATCAAAAATCTAAATGACTAATGCGGTAAAACTCAAAATTTTTTATACCAATAGATCACCGAAGAAAAATTGTAAGATACTAGCCTAAAAAATTATAACGTAGGAATTAAAATATGAAAATCTTTCTGGGTTGCAACAACACAATTTTTGCATTCATACTGTTTCGTCTACTACGCCCAAGGCCAACTGAGATAGTAGCTGCGAGGAACTATCTCAGTTGGCCTTGTATTACTACACCGAGTCTCGCAAAACGGTGCGATGGTAACATGCGCAGATGGCGATCTGCAAGTGGCTGTTATAAGGCAGGTGAATGTACCTTTAATGATATCCTGAAAAATCTCCAACAACATAGAGGATTTGTTTCTTGATAAACAGCAAACAATTCTCGTGCCAGAGAAAAAGTCAAGCATACATGGAGCATCGGGCAGATTGTAGTGGTGTAAATGAAGATCACACTGGCATGGTCAGGCTGCTCTAGGAAGAGTTTGATTAAAATGTAGATGCGCGATTGGAATTTTTTTTTGACCCAGGTTTAAAAAAACGTTCCACGTCCAAAAAAAAAAACCATGCGGGCACTCCTGAGAACCACTTTACTAACTTTTAGTGGCCTAAACAAAACAACTGAAATGGATGCACAGATAGAGTGAGCAATTCCAGCTTCATTGCGTAGATTGATATTAACATCGGGAGGAGCAGCTTAAGAGGGATACACTGATTGAGTGGACGAAGAAAACGAAAATCAGCATTTGTTAGTCAGTGTGCTCAAAAATGGTATTGAAGAACTCAAACATCTGATAGTGACTCACCAACAATAACGCACCACCAAAAGAGTTCCAGGTTCTTCTAAACTAGCAAATTTTCGATAGAAAAACAATTCATCAGGCATGAGCCATGAGACATACGCACGCACAAACTGTCTTCTCACACCAACAATCGCTGTCATTTGAAATTCTTTCTACACTATCAGTTTTCACAGTGGGACTCAAGTTATTCATCCTGGCCGTTATTGTAATCGTTCTCACTCATTGACTTTGACTAGTCAAGTGTTGCTTCAGGAAGAATCTTTGCCACTGCACCTATAGTTTGTCATTCAGTTCTGGTGTTACAATTTTTGCTATTTGTTTATATGCTGGGTCTTGCACGTTTAAAGGTCCCACAGCTTCATCTTGGCAATGTTGAATTGCGATTGCTTCCAAGGCAGGGAAGTGTGCCTCCTTGAGACTTCGATTTCAACATTACTTGGATTCCCTCCCAGTCAATGTCATGATTGGACATAATTTTGTGCACTGCCACGGCACTTCTTCTGTGTTTCTTGAATGTTGCTTTCGCATGTTTTTTGGCTCTAGTGCGAAGTTTATGTTTTGTTATTCCTACATAACCTTTAAGGCAGCCTTTGCAGGGGAACCAGTAAACCGCTCCTGATGTTGTGTGCAGTTGCTTCTTATCACACACTTGGTAACCTTCTTCCTTAGTTTCCACTCTCAGTTCACTACTGTCTACTTCGCTACTGCTTTCACCGTGATCTTCTTGCTCTTCTTCCGTTCTCTCTTTTCTAGACTTACTCCTGGTGTAGTGCTATGCTTAGTTTCTTCTGGTAATGTCCTTGGTTGGTATCGTTCTACTTCGTTTGGTGTAGCTGGTGAAACGTTTTCTTCCTTTGTTAAGACTTTCTTCCCGAGCAACTTCCTAATGTTGTGGGGGTTGCGGAAGACGCAGCGGATCTTTACTTTCCTTCTTGACGCTTTCACTGCTAACCACTAGGTAGGTGATCACTTCCATGGGACTTGCGATTTCTCTTGCTTCTGCTTTGTTTGCCTTCAGTGGGTATTTCTACAATTTCGCATTCTGAATCGCTTCGTTTATCGGTCTTGCCGGAATTCCTAGATATAAGTATATTTCCTTCGCCCTCTGAACCACTTTTCTCCTTCTACCACTTTCATAATCCTTAGTCTAATTCCATCGTCTCCCCGTGTCTAGGAATGGGCGTTTCTTGTCTTTCTCTATTTCCGGCATGAAATTTAAACCAGGAGACATTGGGTTAACGTTTCCTCAGCTAAGACCAATTCTGCGCCTTTCCCCGCATTGAAAGTGTCATCCATGAAACGGACCAAGGATTTAAGTGATGGGTGTCTTTGAATACATGCTCGTCTAATCCTTTGAAGTTTGAAGCTCGGCCGACACCACGGTTTTTATACTTGGGTTGCTTAGCATCGTGACTCACCAACAAAAACTGTGCGACCTGGAGAAAACCAATGTTAGAAAGGTAAATTTCAAATCCCACTTAAAGTTTAATTTATCAGAAAAAAAACCCAGAAGGGTGAAAGAACCCGACAAATTTCAGCCAATCAAAGCATGGAGGAAAGAAAAGAGGTAGAGGTGGCAATGTGGCATGACGTCATCGTATGGATGCCAGCCGAGCGAGGGCACTTTCGTGGCCTCATGGTCGCGCTGCCATCTTGGTTAGTTTGAGAAATCGACTTGCGCATGTCTTTACTTTATTTGAGATTGCACTGCTGTGCCGTACAGGCTGTGCAGCAAAGAGAATATACAGGAAGTATAATCGTAACATGATTAGTGTAATAAATATATTAATTTCACATATTTTGACAAAGAATAAATGAAAAATGGTAACAAAAGTAAATGATTTAGAAAAATATCTGTCAGTATGTAATTATTAACAACAAGTGTATATAAGTATTTCAATTATTTGCATAGTAAATGTACAATTAATGTACAATTGGAAAAAAGGCATTTTGTGATCATGCACAGGATACCCATAGTTGTTACAAGGTATAAGAACTTCCACTTATAAATAAAACAATTTCATTTATGGTTCTGTTGAACCAATAATTCAGCATTCTCATAATTATTTTATAAACTACAGTGCAACTGTAAGAGCTCATATTAAGTTCAACTTGTACGAAGAAAACCAGTAACAAAAACCAGTAACAAAATATTCTCAATTATTTTATAATTATGAGGTGGATGATCTATATACAATAATATACTACTGAAAATAACATGTACAAATGTCTAATGTATATAATTCTACTATTGGGTCAAGTTGATGAAGTTTAAACTAAATTTTTATGATAGCCTATGTGAATGGTGTGAACTTGCATGTTGGTATATACTACATTAAATAGTTTCGGCGTAGATAGAATATTACCAGTTTGTATCTAATTCAACGGGCCAGTCAAAATTGTTTTTTTAAATGTTGATACTGGGTGCTGTAACCACCTGTTCAGGGAGTGAGTTCCAAATGTGAATGAGCCTATAAGTAGGCTATAGAAGTGTTGATTTGTGTATAATTGGTCTACAAATTTTAAAAGGGTGTCCACGATTGACTGAAGTTAATTGTAAGTTAAATAGTTGTTTGAGTTTGAGTGATGAGTGATCTAAGTATTTTGTACAAAGTTATAATAGTTCGCCCAAGCCGCTGACAATGGTACTCACGTGGGTACTAAACCAATATTATCAGGCATTTATAGAAGTGTTATCTTGATTATTATTAACCATAGCCCGTCATTTACCCAGAAGAAAATCTTCCCAGTTGCCTTGGTTAGGGGAAAGAGTTTTAAAATCATGGTGTTATTATTTAATTTCGTGTAGTAGTGGGCGAAAAATAGAAAAAAAAGAGAAAGAAACCTATGCCGTTTAAAAGTATACTGCAATTTCAAAAGTTCGTATCCCAATTCTCACTACTGTGAAGGTGCACGAATAAAAACGGAACACAGTTCACTCAAACGCAACGAACTATAATTTGAACTCCAATTGCAGGAAACAAGGACTGTTTTTACTCAGTGGTTATGTCAGAAAGTGAACGCAGTTTGTGTTTGAATTGTTTTATGTGCGCGTGCGTGTATGTTTATGTACACTTAATTTGTGTATTATAAACGTATTTGTTTGTTGTTTTATATTTTAAGTGTGTTTCGTGTGAGTGGCGCTATGAGTATTTTGTGTGCGTTTGTTTTGTAAAACAAGCATCCTCCTAGTTAAGGCATTTTTTTTTGCCTGTGTTTGATGGTTTCTGTTTAGTTCGTGTGAGTAATTGCGTGTTCATTTTGTGTACGTATTTTTCATCTTTCAATTTTGTCGGCGTTTTGCTATTTATGTTATCTGTTTTGCGTGTGTTTGTGGGATTAGGTTTTCGTTCTGTTACATGTGCGTCTGTATGTTGTATTTTGTGTGTGTATTTTTTTTTAATATCCAACCGTTTTGTTTGTTTGATTAGTGATGTACATACATGCAGATGTATGCATGGAGGCTGACAGGTCACAATTCTTGTTCCCTGGAATTGGAGTTCAAGTTTTAGTTCGTTGCATTCGAATGAACTCTAATCCGTTTTTATTCGTGTACCTTCACAGCTTGAAGTATGGGGATACGAGCTGTAATGCTTTTTTTTTAGACGGTTTTGTTTAGTTAATTCTTTGGATTTCCCCACTTCCATTTTATTGTAATTGGTACAGTTTGGTCTATCGTGTGTACGGTATGTCCACTGCCCATCCAAACTTGTTGTGAAAAAACGGAACAATAAAAATCCGTATTTATGTTCAGGTTCCGCCAAAGCTTTGTCCCTTGTTTATTATTTGATCGTAACACACTAGCGTATGTCTAATTTTCAATGTCATCTCGATGGGTAGTTGACTCCTGATTGTTGCAGGCAGATGCAGTATCATGGCAAACAATCGCGCAAACAGTTCAACTGGCTATCCGAAGCCCGAAGAAGTAAATAAGTTACTCAGTCATACCGGCCACCCAAAAGACGTCACCCCCTGTGGTTTAAAACTTGAAGATTTAAGACCATTTTATTTTGGTTCTTCACCCCGAGTTAACTCAAAGGGTTTAACAAGCGTTAACCACTCCTGGTCATCTGCCCGAAGCCCGGGACTTTCAGTGGCTAACAATGCTAACGCAAACAAGATACAACGACAGTGTTACTTTCCACGCGCCCCAACCATCGTTCCATCTTGTTCAAAGGGTCAAAGGATTTTAGCGAGCGTTAACCGCACCCGGTCATCTGCCCGACGAAGCCCTAAGGCCCTATGTCTTGTTGACTGAGATACTGTATAATCGGATATTGAGCGCTTCGCCTGGTGTTGCCGCATTGTTACATGCTGCAGCATTGCATCTGGGGCATCGCCTCCACCTCCTGTCCACTAGCTGAAAATTCTGTAACGAACTAAATTAACGGCCTGCCGGCCTACTAATATAGATAGATAGATATACTAGATAGATTGTTGCAATAAAAGACACCAGTCACTAAGCCACCTCTTTGCAACGACTATATGTATTGTGACAGTTTTACTAAACAGAAAAAAAAAATTAATTTCCAACACAATGTAGGCTTAGTGAGAGGTTCCCGTGACCCCGAGAATGCAAGCAAACACAATTTAGAAGCATTTCCATTTAGTCTTGGTACTCCTTCCATGCTTGGTGCCGGGGGGGGGGGGCCCCCCCCCCCTACCCAATCCATCCCCAGCAAATTATTCGCGTAATACTGTTTTGGTCCAGAATAAGCTTCTGCACTTATGTGTCATTGTCTCTAACACTCACTTAACTACATTGTAAGCTCACAAGCAAACCTCATTGGCACGCTCTCCAACCCTTTGTTCCTGCCTTATATCAACTCCCAGAATGTTCATGTTCATGCTAAAAGCGATTTTTTTCCCGAAATTCTTGCTGAGAGAAATGAGAGGAATGACCCTGTTTTTTTTTTGTTGTTGTTGAAATACTCAACCTTACTTAATCATTTTGGATGTTACTTTTAAAAATTTTCCATAATACGGTAACCTACATGTATAGGCCTACTTATTTCTTATTTTGTTCTAGTATTACCATGCAACACTGTCGACATTCAGATCGATCATGCCGAGTTTGAACATTGCCAAGCAAGTACCAATATATCAAGAGGTGTTAAACTTCATGTTACGTGTGAAAAAGGATACAAGTTGGTTGGTGAAAGATCAATTTACTGTCAAGATGGAGAATGGTCACCCTACCCAAGGTGTGTTCCATCATGCTTACCTCCCAAAATTCCTCAGATGGCTGAACTACTTCACCCAAAATCTCAGTACATTGCAGAAGACACTGCTACACTCATCTGCTTAGATGGATATTTTGGTTTGGGTAATCATCCAACAACACACGTGACTGTAACCTGTAAAGATCTTAATGTTTGGGACCCACACAGTTTTACTTGTCTTCCAACAGAACATTTCACTCACAGTTACAACCCACTTCAGGTAGATGTTATAGAAAGTTCTGAGGGAGAAAATGTAATTTTACCTTGTGTTTTAAATCCTATGAAAGACATGGACACAATTCGAATAAAAAATTGGTTATGGCTTAAAAATCAAGTTGAAGTATCCAGTGAAACAACAGATGCATCGTTTTCTGTTGACATCAATGGAATTTTAAAACTGGAACACATTAATGATGATACTGAAGGTCTTTATTCCTGTTTTGCCAAAAACAGTGACAAGCTCATCCCTGGAAAAGTTCAATATAATGTTAAACTTCAAACAGACTGTCCGAAATCAAAAAACGTATCACTGTTAGTAGTGAAAGAGCATTCGTCTACCCTTCTCTTTTGCCCCGATCTTGTATCACATTCTGTCGACCTGCTAGTATGGTATAAAGATGGGAAGCGGATATGGCGGGACGAATGGACTACTGTACTTCCTAATGGCGGTTTGTTTATACAAAAGGTAATGTATTCCGACAGAGGACTATATACATGTAAGCTACCGAAGGGGAGCTTGTTATGTGAAAGGAATTTCACTACAAAACTCGAAGTCATCCCATCTGCAAGCCTAGTGTGTGGCAAAGTAAAAGAGGACAGTGATTATCCGTGGTTAGTAACTCTTTGGTGGGAAGAAGAAAAGGTACCTTTTTGCTATGGGTCTCTTGTTAATGAAGAATGGGTAGTAACGACATCATCATGTTTGTTTGGACTTCATCGTAAACGCACACTAGACATCTATGTAAAATTTGGTTGGGATAGCAACATCAGAGATGATGATCATGATCTTAAAAACGATGATACTATTATGCCTGTACAATATGTTAAGGTTCATCCTAATTATTCACGTAGATTAGGAAGTTCTGATATTGGGCTGGTTAAACTTAAGAAACCAATAAACTTCACTGAAGATATTAGGCCAATCTGTCTTACAGATGAAGATATTGGGCTTTTATATACATCACGCTCAGCATGTGAAAAGGCTGTGAATCTAACAGGCTTCGTTCCTGGCTGGGGTTCACTAGAAGCTGATGATTTAGTACCATCAGTTGAACCAATGCTTTGGTTCTCACAAGACGATCTGCAAAAAACTGCCAAGCAAACTGTAGCTGATGGGATATTCTGTGCCAAAGGCCAAAGAACACAAGGCACATATTCAGGAGACACTGGCTCACCATTTCAAGTTTCCTGGAAAGGAAAAGTCTATTTATACGGCATTTTCAGCTGGGGAGAAAGGAAATCTAAAACCGGAGACTTCGACTATTTCACTCAAGTCACAGGTCATGTGCGATGGCTGAATTCCCACATCAACAGAAAACACTGAGGAGAATGTAGTATGTAGCTTATCACTAAAGTTATTACTATTAGCACCACAACCCACATTTAATGTGTTTTCAGCATGGTGGTGGAAGTATTACTGTGTGAATATTTACGTATATTTTGTGCATTGATAATTGCTTGTTCACATCGCAAGTAATGTGCGTGTATTTATGCAAACACTATCCCAAAAATAATAAAATAATCTTATTCAGCCTATACAAAACTACTTAGTTCTTCAATAAAGAAATGGTGTTATTTTACCAATACCATACCATGTAATTATTTCGGTATGATCAAATAAATGTGCCCGTTAGTACTGTGCAAAAATTATTCGGATAAAAATTGTTCTCCAATATTTTAGGAATACTGTACGTGCTCTATTAACAGCCTGGTGTCCAAGTGTGGACAGTATCCAATTGTGGCCAGGTCCCCCACACGAATAAGTGGTAGCCAGGTACCTAATTGTGGCCACGTCTCTGATTACGGTAGGTAGTAATTCCGTAAAAGGAACAGTACTGCCACATTCACACTATGAGCTCAACCTCGTTTAACTCTGCACTGGTTTAGTTAAACGAGTTCCCAAAAGAAACGAGCACACCTATACCAACCTTTTTCCACAGGGAGCCGGCACGGAGAACAACCTACCAAAAACCGAAGCTGAAAAAGAGCAAACAAACTGGAATGCGAACAAGTAAAGGTAATCGTCCATTTTCACTTCACATTAACTTGTAACTCGTTTCTTCCGGGTCAATTTGCTCTGGGTTAGGTTCATTTTCTGCAGAAGGCTTCAGTCGTTATATAGATAACAAAATCGCCACCCCACCATCACTAGGGGCTATACAGGGGAGGGTATCATCGCCAACCCTCCCCCCTCCCCAAACGTCAAACGGAAGAGCAACCAGACAACACAATTTTGCCAATTTCGATTAAAAACTGCGCACTTTTCGATTAGTTTCTGCTCTAAAACGAACGCAAGATAGGTCATAATTATGTCCATATTAAAACTACTGCATGCTAGGTTTGCTTTATTCCAAAACCTACTACTTATCAGGGTACCTACGAAGCAATAAAAGTCGACAACGAAATAGCATTTTTAGCATCAATGAAATCCGCCACCATTGCTCTCGCATCGGTCGTGTGTGGAACCGCAGTCCGAGCTTTTTGAACGCTCATTGGCCCCAGGTCTGCAATGTACTACAGCATCTATAGTAAATAAATGTTTCCGCCGTTTTGGCTGTTTCGTGTAACAGAAAATGTATTTAAAACAGGAGCAACAATTAGCTACGTAACTTATGGTTGCGAGCCATTATGTTTTTCAAAGACTTTAGAAAGAAGATCAAACTGTGGTTCCACGTGGGATCGATGCGAGAGCAATGGTGACCGATTTCATTTATGCTGAAAGTGCCATTTCGTTGTCGTCTTTTATTGTTTCGTAAGCACTCTGAAAAGTAGTACATTTTGGAATAAAGCAAACAAACCTAGCAGTAGACAAGGGGAGACAGTAGAGTGATGGTAAAGACTTATCGTATGTCCACATCAGAGCAGAAACTCATCAAAAATTG
The DNA here is from genome assembly GCA_023313725.1 of Lithobius niger. Taxonomy (NCBI): domain Eukaryota; kingdom Metazoa; phylum Arthropoda; class Chilopoda; order Lithobiomorpha; family Lithobiidae; genus Lithobius; species Lithobius niger. Next base: position 13,448 of record JAHWFP010145546.1, read on the forward strand.
TGCAGACTGTTGTTAGTTGAAATTGGCCAAAATTTGCGGTCAGGTTTCTCTTCAGTTTGAAGTTTTTGGGGTGTTTGGGTCATATTGTACACTGCCCTGTAGACCACAGTAAAGGTGGGGTGGCAATCCCTGTATGTATAGAATAACTGAAGCCTTTGGCGTAAAACAAACTTGCAAATCAACCTGGCAGAAACGAGGATGTGAAGTGAAAATGGACGATTACCCTTATTAGTTCTCATTCCGGTGTTTTTTTTCCTTTTCCTGTTGTTGGTATATTGTTCTCGTGCTCCCTGTGCCTTTTTAAAACACTAATGGTTGCCACATAACATGATGGCTGCCACATAAACTTTGAAAAACTTACCATACTTGAGTAACTGAGAAGTTACCCAATAAAATATATTTATTGAATAATGACTACACGGACGACCTTTTTACAGAGGTACAATTATTGTCTTGGTTTGGGCGGCTTTCTATTTTGTAAATTCCAGTGGTGAGAGGAATTTTTCTTAGGTCGTTTTATCATTTTACTTCATTTTTTAAAATTGTATTTCTTTCAATAATTTCAATAAAATGAAATAAACAACCTAATAAAAATCCCCCTCCCCCTTTGGGTCAAGTTTAAGTTCCCCCCCCCCCATACCCCCCCCCCCCCCACCATGGGCAACCCTGGAAGCAACACGAGTTAGTAACAACAGCACACAAAACCGAGAACCAGCCACTATGCAGCCACCCAACTACGCAAGCTAGAAAGAAGGAGAAAAGAGAGAGAAAGGGATGAACGAAAAGGAATAAAGAAAAAGGAATACTTTACGAAGGCAATTACTAAACGAGCTAATGAAGAATGTTGGTTTAATGCAAAAATGGCGGTGCTTTCAGAAACACAAAAAAATGTCAAAGGTGTGTGTTGAATCTCTGTAGTGTAAATATTGGCTTCTTCAAATAACAAATGAAAATGTTACCTTCTTTACCAACCAGAGTGTTTACCCTGTTAAAGTACTTGGTGTGCCGTCAGTTCGCTCACGGTTGCTTTGATCACCTATATTTTGACTCAAGTGTTGCTAGTTGATTATTCGTCCGTACACAAAACAGTTTTTATTTCGTTAATTTTATCTGTTTGGTGTTTTCTAGTAATAAAATATTGTGTGACTGTAGCCCAATTTTGTTTTGTGGGCGAAATGACTTTAGAGAAGTTGTTTAGCTTGAATGACTTCTAACACGCGTCCAAATAGACCATAAGCAACGCTTTTCAAGACCACGATGCAACTGCCTATACTTTATAGTGCACTACCTGTACTTTATTAAAATTTTTTTCCTCTGACGTCGAGGCTACGAAACGTGATAACTGACATGTACGAACGACATAATGGAATCAAAACATGACGAAAATTATGCAATGCACTGGTCTCGAATAGAACCCAGTCTCAATAGTGGCCGGGTCAAAATGCTTTTATTTTTAACTAAACAACCCGGCTATTAATAAAGCATTTACGGTAAGGGTGGCCAAATGTGCAGATCACGAAAAGCTCCAATGATCACACCTGGAAAATGGTATTTAAACAGACAAAAAAAAAAACGATACTTCTGTGTTACCCAGTTTATCACTTTTGTAGACGTGAAAACCTCATCATCGGTGCCATTACAACTTATTCCAGGGACAAATGTCAGAATAAGCTGGAGTGGCAAAGGGGTGCAAGTGGTTCCCCCAAGACCAGAAGGTTAGAGTAAAATGTGGTAAAGAAAACAAATACGTCATTTACGGCAACTGAAAAATTCTGAAAATTGGCTTCTGTAACGTCACACACGGACGGAATTACTGAAATCGAGATGTTTTACAAGGAGAGCTCCGAGGGACTTAAAGCACCCCCTCCTTTTTACTAGACCCCCTTAGCTGAATTCCCGGACCCCCATTTGGAATTCCAATTTTTTATTGACCCTCCCAAACAACTGCCACTGCTTGTTATAGAGTACGTCCTGGCACTGAACGGGTATCAAGAAACAAATCAATAAGGTTCTTTGTCTTTTCAGACAACCGGTTAATCTCTGCCGTATCATGGACTTATGCCCACGCAATAACAAAGTACGTTCTGTCAGTGAAGGGGTAAAAATAGGACGCACGGTGATGAAAAGGTCTGGAGAAGCCCACTGCTATTCCAAAACTACTAAGAGGAGAGCCTGCACGAAAATATACACACATATATGCTCGGAGGATACGTAATGATGGTCGTTTAAATGACCTTGGAATGGTACTTCAAGGTCGTCACTATGTTAAATTTTGAACTACACATCGTAGTGTAGTGGTTTAAATCACATGGCTTGTCGTCCGTCGCTCGCACGTCGCATGGATATATATAATGAAAAGGGACGAAACCAGAAATCATATCATAGAATAATCCGTTATTTTTTTATAATCACTATTATAATCTCTGGAACTCGCGCTGCACGTCGTTATTGTAAACATGTCTCACGTTCTAAGTCATTATTTTGTACTACTAGGTTGTCCAGAGGGATCTGAGAAGCTTTTCAGTCAACTTCCGGTAATGGCAGGGGCTTTTACCTCGACGTTCAAACGCTTCTCAGTTCACTCTGGACAACGTACAAGCAAGTACAAGTAATGACTTCGAACATGAGACAAATGATCAATTAAGTCGTGCAGCGCGAGTTCCATTGATGATAATAGCGCATAAGCGTAAAATTTCACAACTCTCAATTGTTTTGTGGCTGGTTTCACCCCTTTCATTATATGCATCGTACGTGCGAGCGACGGACGACAAGCCCTGTGGTGCAAATTGGAAAGTTCTAGAGGAACTTTCTAGAGGAACAATGCCAAAGCAAAAAAAAAAACAGAATGAAAATCTGACCAATAGGGCTATCCTTTAGACACGTTAGTCTTAATAGGTTCACTACATGTCTTCAGGGTGTCCAGTAGAGAAAGCGCCGTACCCAAGGAAAGTATCGTAGCAGTATGGAATACAGAAAGAGGTTTTATTTCCAACAGCCCAGTCATTTTAGGTTAAATTTAGCTAAAACATGGGATTAATTCAAAGAAAGCTGAAAGTTGGCACATAACGCAGCTACCAATGGGGTATGAAACATACTAAAAGTCCCCTGGGCTAAGACACTTGCTTCCTCCGGTACAGTGGAAAAAGGGCATAAGCAGTATGTCATCCATAGATGTAGGGTGGCTAGAGAGTTGAATTGTTCACTTACTTTGAAAAGCATGAAATTTGGTATGGAAGCACATAAAGGATAATTGGAAAAAATAACTATGATAGCAAGTTCAACCCTCCCTTGAGGGGGCGAGGGGTGATTCCCCATAAAAACTGTTTTTTGGCTTAACTCCTTAACCGTCAAAAAATCAAAACCATAATGTGAAGTAAAAACGTTCAGCACACAATTCTGAATAGGAGAGGTGATAAACATCTTTTACGTAAAAGCAACTCTTGAAACCCAAAGTCGTATTCAAAGTATTTGAATGTTCCTTTCGCAAATGTTCCTTTTGTTACTTGGTTGTAATAGTGATTTTCTTGTTCAAATTGCTCTTGCGAGCCCTCTAATACCCCGAAACAGAATTGCTTAGGATGTTATGAAAGGTGGGGATCTATTCTTTCCATCAATACTAGTCAACATTTTTTTAGTTTGAGAGGGACCGACCTACGCCAATTTAAAGGTGAAGAGGTAATGGAGGAGTGGCGAAAGCGTTTATGGTGATTTTCGAATTCAAAATGCTCTTGCGAGCCCTTTTATAGCTCGAAATGGACATGGTTAGAATTTTCTGAAAGGTGGGGACCGATGCTTTCCATCAATCCTAACCCGCAATTGTTAAACTTAGATAGAGACCGTCCTATGCCCATTTAAAGGTGAAGTGATAATGGCGTAGTGGCGAAAGCATATGTTCAGTTTCGAATTCAAAGTTTTCATACAAGCCCTCTAATAGTCTGAAATAGACATGATCAGGAAATTCTGAAAGGTGGGGGATCTGTTCTTTCCCTCAATCCTAACAGAAATAGTTTAGCTTAAGTAGGGACCGTTCTACACCCATTTAAAGGTGTTGCTGTAATTGGTGTGGTTTGTTTTTTTGGTTTGGCATTGGCTTACGGTTCACTACAACTTTCCAAGTTACACCACTAGTATAGTTCAAAATTTAACATAGTGATGACCTTAAAGGACCATTCCAAGGTCATTTAAACTACCTTCACTACGTGTTCCGTGCCATAGTGTATGTATGTACATTTTCGTGGTTCTCCACTAAGTAGATTTGGAATGGCAGTAGACTTCTCCAGACTTTTGCTTCACCTTGTATAAGTCTACTGTATAATACAGGGTGTCCCAAAAGTGCCAGAACACCCTCACAACTTTTTAAGGGAGTTGAAAGAAAATAGTGAAACTCTAGCAATAAAAATTTGGTTAAAGGATCTACCTTTTTGTACAACCGGCATTACGCCTGCCCCCCTTGGGGGTGAGGGGGCATCAGGGGCCCCAACTCAGAAATTTTCAATGAAATGGGGGGGGGGGGTCTTATTTGAAAGATCTTCATTAAGTGAGTAAAGTGCTGCAACGATAGCTTCGATACGATGTGAGCCCATCCAAAATGGCAGCCGATCAAACATAAGGAATTTCCTATGGATCTCTACGTCTTAGTCATGCCAAAGACGGTCGTAAAGGGACGTAGATGACAGCAAAATGCTTCGCGTTCAATTTAGTTGGATTACACCCACGTCTTTTGCGGTTTGAAGCCCAGAGTGTGGGCCTCAGTGTCCCCCCCCCCCCTCCCACCGGGAACGAGTTTCAACTGTGGGTTTCAAACCGCAAAAGACGTTATAGGTGTGATCCAACTATATTGAACGAAGCATTTTGCTGTCACCCTCTGCATTTCTGCATTTTGCTGCCACCCTCTGCATTTCTGCATTTTTGCTGCATTTTCCCTCTACGTCTTTAGCCCGAGTAAGAGATAGGGATGTAAAGGAAATTCCTATGTGTGACCGGCTGCCATTTTGGATGGGCTCATCGTATCGAAGCTATCGTTACGGCACTTTACTCTCCTAATTAAGACCTTTCCAATAAGGTATTCTTTTACCACCCATTCCATTGGAAATTTCTGAGGTGGTGCCCCTTTCCCCCCCAACAAAAAAAAGGGGGGGAGAGCAGGCATACTGCCGGTTGTACAAAAAGGTAGATTCTTTAACCAAACTTACATTGCCAGAGTTTGACTAGTTTCTTTCAACCCCTTTAAAAAGTTGTGAGGGTGTTCTGGGTCTTTTGGGACACCCTGTATGTAAGTCCATGTTTTAACGTATACTACTTTCAGAACTATTTTATTTGTCTTAGTCGATGTGAGTGGAAGACACAATCCGTTTGCATCTAAACAACTTTCTAATTTCGTTCAATATTACTATCCGTGCAGGGAGGAAAAAAAGGGACGAAGAGACAAATTTTCTAGGGAATACCTTATCCTTTTTACATGCCACAATCGACACAAACACGAGCATTCCGCGGGGCCCCTTCTTTTTATGAAATGTATAGGGGAGGGATGAGGGCTAGACGTGAACCATACTGGAACAAGAACGCAAGCGTGATCTATGGAACTTGATTTTGTACGGCATATGTGATAGCACATATTGTTGAAAATTAGCAAGCTATGACTTTAATGTCAATGGACTGCAGTGGTGGGGGGACCTCCCCCCCCCCCATGCCCCAAAAAAGGAAAAAAATGTAAGATTTTTTGGTATGCGGGGAGGAAGGGTAATAGGTTTAGACTTATTTATGCTAAATTTTTTGGGTTTAAGTAACGGTATGCAGTTTCTGTTACCGGCACCTTAGTTTTACTTGGCAGGACGAAAAAAAAAACAACTAGAACAACCACAAACACCGCTGTTTTCCTATGGTAGTCAGAATGATCACAATGTTTAGGAATTTTTATTGTCTCTGATATGTAGTTTTTACTTCTATTTCGTTATTTTTAACGACACTCCGTGCTGAAATTGTTAAAAACATAGCCAGAATTATTGCCGGCGGCGTGCCAAAAAAGCAAACCAGCGACGACGCCGGGAGGTTGTGCATAAGCAAGGCCAACTGAGATAAGAGTTGAGCCAGGAAGGAGCTACTATCTCAGCTGGACTTGCGCATAGGTCCGTGATCGTTCCTTCCAGTGGTTATCTAGCCTAACGTAAATTCTACATTGCCGATTGGAGTATAATACACTCGAATATAATTTTTACTTTCGGAACAGTCCCACTTACGTTTCATAATAAGTATTCACACAAGGTTGTTAGTCCAGAATTGCGTCGATTCGTCGGATCGAGAAAGACAGCCATGTTGTTTTCAGAGATCACAAATACATGACGTTAGATTCGGCGAATGCACAGCCTAATTTATTTAGGAAAAGCGGTCTTCGGTGATAAGGAGCACAGCCATCTACAGTAAAGGCCGGATCAGATCACGACAAATTAGGCAAGTAAAATCAACCATTGACATAGGATGCGCAATTTTGCTAGGTGCTGCCATCTCTACACCAAGCGGTGAAATTTCAAACTAACCGACCAGGGTTCCAAATTCTGTCAACAGATGACGCCACTCGGCAAACTTGCCGCGTCGTTATTTGATTCGCCGTTTTGCGGAGCATTGTTGGAGGCAGAGATGATACGGCCTTTACTGTAGGTGGCTGTGTAAAGAGTCATACCATGCCAACCTCGCTTGCTAGCGTATAGGAGCTTGATTGGGTAAATCAAGCTCCAAAAACCACTGCAAATGTTATGTTAACAATACACTGCATCATCTCTATTAACAATGCATATTAATTTTAAAGTGACAATAGGCTGTTACAATATGACGTCATATAAACCTTGGGATTGGTGGAAAGAAAGACGGGACAATTATCCCGACAGCGACTCGCACCTAGGACTTCCCGCATATTAGGCCAGAGGGCCTCACTTACCATTCTATCAAGGGCGGACTGTAGCTTGAGGCTCCATCTAACTTAGGTTCAACCTTTTTCAGTGGTGACCTAAAGGGGTGGTCAGGGTGGTCAAGAACGTAAATAAGGAGGGAAAGGAAATTTTTATTTAGCATTGGAATGTAGGTCGAAGAGGTGCATTCACTGATTTCGCGTGAGTGCCTAGAAGCACTGCCGTGTTTAGCCCATTTTCTTAAATTACGAAAAAAATATGAAAGACAACTTAACCGTATTTATTTCTTTTACATAATTAGTCCTGTGTAAACTCATTGGCTTCTTTATTTTGAGAAGGGAGAGGTGAGCTTAGCGTAGAGGAGAAGGGAAAGGATAGCTTCGTGTCAATGCGGGTGTTGCCAGGCTCAGACACTACTACAGTATAGTCGATCTGAGAAAGTGGTGGGTGGATCTGATTTCAGTTACCACTGAAACTGACAACTTAAACCTTGTACACACTTAAGTAATGCCTCCCCAAGAAGTGAATCCGTTTTTAGAAATTTCCAGTGCTGAAGGTGTCATGTTTTAGTCTTATAATCGATTCCTACCCCTCCCCGATAAATAATGGATGGTCCCTTACGAGATGTATAGCCAAACGGATTCGATTAATTTCAAGTAAAGACAGAAGCTCGGAAATTTGCATCTGTACTCATATTTTTATGTCAAAAGCAGTTTACAAATTTTGTAATTATGAAGTTGTAGTTCATTCTGCGACGAGAACAGTTAAGTTTTTACAACCGTGTTATTGAAAATAAAGCTTAATTAGAACAATTATAAATCTGGAGTTTAATACAGTAAACACGAAACTTAACAAACGATTGAATGCTGGCCCGTAGAAATGCGGGCCTCATCTGAAGAACTTCTTAACTTTTACTGTAAAACCGCTAAGTTTTTTCCAGCAAAAATTATTTTTTCTCTTTTTAGTTGCTATTGTTAATAGTTTTTTTTTGTGAGGGGGG
>JAHWFP010145546.1:21449-41476 GCA_023313725.1 Lithobius niger
ATCGACTGGTCGACTTTACAGAGGGCGATCATGTGGTAGACAATGTGCATTAACTGATCACTACCCATTGGAAGGTCGATTCCTATCTACCGTCACCCCTCCTCCCCTCCCCATCTATCATTTGTGTGTGATGATTTAGTTGTGGGCTCGTCCTGTTTTCCATCTGCACCGTTTGCGTAGAGCCCTCCCCATTTACCTGTCGCCTCACCTCATACCCAATGTTTAAGGGCACATTACAACAGCCTGCGCCTGTTTACAATCACTAAACAGCCTGTCACCTCAACAGCCACAACAATTCTGACTTTAAAAACTCGGTAACACTAGTCTTAGACTCTAAAATCGATCGATTAGTTATTTTGTAAAAAACAAAGTGTATTGAACTACAGTAAGTAATAACTACGTGAAAATTATGTACCTTTATAGTTTAACTTTCTATGGCTGAAAAAATTATGCACAAGTCTCCAACTGTAACTAAACCCAAAATTCCTCCATTTTCTGCCCTGAAAATAGTGTATGGTTTGACGTATGTATGATTTTACAGATGTACATGTAAGTATTTGTGTACCACATCCCTTTGTTTCTAATAACTGTTTCTTCAAGGTCATAGGATTGACGGTCCGGTGCAGTACACCAAGCTAGGGCAATATCTCGTGGCAAAGTACCATTAATTAAACACTGCTGGGTCATGGGCAAGTACTCGACACTCATCCGATCGACGGACAACTGAACGTACCAAGCTATGCGACAGTGGGGCAGTCAACATTTAGACCGCTGCCCCCCCCCCCCCCCCTCGTTCGTTCATAAATTTCGACTCGTCCCTAACTCTTCCCACCTCGCCCTAGAAAAATGACAACTATAGTTAACAAAGACAACTTATTTAAATTACAACTTTACTCAAACAAAATAGCATAAATTGAACGAAAATGAAAACTGGCAATGGTCAAGAGTTTATATTCAGGATAAACCTTGCCCGGCCAAACTAGAATAGCATTACGAGTGTTCTACTTGGTGGCGACCTACTGGCTGATATGGGATTTATTTTCATGAATGAGCGGGCCAGGGAAGAATCAAAGTATTGAAGTTGGAGATGTGTTCAGTTCAAGCATGGATGCAGGGGTACGCATGGATGCAATGACAATCACCTGATTGCACATAAGTTTGATCTTCAATGTTAATTAAGATTTTTATTAAAAATAGTCATTTATATTTTTTCGGGGGGGGGGGGGAGCAGGGGTTTTTCTTAAGATTACTTTAGGTCTTTTTGTATTACAATAACAGGTTTTTATTAATAGTTGTATTTTATTTAGATTAAAAAAGTTAATTAAGATTTTATTAAAAATAGTCATTTACATTTTTATGCTTCTGCGAAAGCATTTGCCGAAAAACTTTTGCTAAAACTTACCATCACTGATCTTGTCGATCATTTGTTCTGTCAATGAATGGGTGTCCATCATTGCTGCTTAGGAGCATGCACGTGCTACAGGTTCTCCTTTAGGTCACTCCTTTCAGTGCCACCCACCCGGGCCGTAAGTTAGAGGCGGGGGCAGTTGCTTCTTTCGAAATCAGGCTATGGGACGAAATTTTTCGCAAAAGTTAGTTCGTCAAATTCATATGCATGTAAACAATAAAAAGAAACAATCTGAAGAAATTCATTCATTCATTTAAGAAATTCTTAAATGTTTCCTAGTGCTTAGAATGCCTTATAAAAACAATGAAATATAAGGATTAGCCTATAGAAAGTTCAGTTTTTACTCCCCCCCCCCCTACGCCTACCCAATTTGCACTCCAAGTTACAGCCAACTGATGTCAGGAGTCGTGAAATACAAGCCAAACAGCGAAATTCGTACACTAGAAATAATGTCGTACAGTAATGCAGCACAGTAATTTTGCTCATGTAAACTCCATTTATTTACATGAGCGGAATTTGCAAAATGGTATGGGGCGAAACTTGACTGATTAATTGGATCGATTAATTCGAACAGGTAAAAAAAATAGCTGCATATTCGATGAGGACGAAGTACCATTAGTTAAATTGGACGGGTGTAGCATTAACTGCCGGTAAAGCTGGGCACTAAAAACTGGTCGTCTCCTTCCCTCTCCCCCCCCCCAGCAATAATTTCTAGTTCTGAACCTGCTTCTTCCCCCCCCCCCTCTCCTTATTATACTTTTTTCTCCTTCTAAAAGGTCTAGTATGCTACTGATAATTCTTTATACTAGCGCTGGATTGCTTCAGATGTCTGCATCAGGATTTATATTTTTTTTTAAATATAAATTTTGTTTGGAAGGAAAAAATATAAATAAATGTGTTGGAAAGCTTTTAGCAATTTATGAGATTTTGAGACATCTGGGAAGCCTATTTTGTGAAAACTAGCTGGTAACGCGTCTAAAAATTGTATGTGCTTGGTAAATGGTGTTCCAAGTCTCCTTCGAAGGCGGCCCCCCCCCCCGCGCCCGGTCACCTTAATTCCTCCTCCCTCTTGTTGGTGGCACCTCTTGTTGGTGGGCAAAGCGGTGGGAGGACCGATTGTTCGTTCATAAATTCACGTTGTCAGCCATTTTTCGCTTGACCCTCGTGATTTTCCACTTCTTGCTGCATTGCGGAATGTAGTTAGTTATTTCTTGGTCTTACATTTCTCCATCCCGGTGTCCAATGGTACGAGATGGCTCTCATGTTCCTTTGTTAGGCGCAAACTATTTTCTCATTGTGCATTGCTGTCTATGCTCATTCCCCTCGTGGTTTCCTATTAAGATTTGAGATGGCGCTAATGTTCCTTTGAACTATAGGTCTGGGGAACCTATGTTCTTACAAAGGAGCTGGCATGGGGACTTGTGTTTTTACAAAGGAGCCGGCCTGGAACCTATGTTCTTACGAAGGAGCTAGACTAGGAACCTATTTTCTTACGAAGGAACCGACCTGGGGACCAATGTTCTTTTGAAGGAGCCGGCCTGGGGACCGATGTTCTTATGAAGGAGACGGCCTATGTTTCTTCTATTTTATATTAGTTAAATGTAATCTCCAATAAATATAAACCATTTGCGCTGTGCCATTATCTGAAATAATGATATGCACGAACAAGACATAAAAACAACTGACAAAGAAAAACATGAATATAAATACGAACCTATACTTTATCCCAAGCTTGAGTTCAATTTCCCACCTTAAAGGTAGACGACGGACACTCTAGCAATCGACCAAGGTCGTGTTATAGTGGAGAGCTAGACAGTCAGTATAGTTTGTTGATTACTACCACAATTCCACTGATACTCACTTTTAACCTATTGTAATAACTCGAGTTTCCGTAGCAACGGAGCACGATTACAACACCAATTCTAAATGATTAGAAAACAAAAACGAACTTGTCTGATGCTTAAGGAAAGGTTTAACTGATCCGAAATGAAATAGCAAAGGAATACAAATAAACTTTTCTGTAAGGTTTCAGATACTGCAGTGTTGCTGTACTGTTTAGTCCACGTGAAACCTTAGTGCTGTAGTCAAATGCTTTTCCATTTTTACTTTTGCACACGGTGCATTAGCTGATGATTGATACATTCTATCTGCTAAACGACATCGCTGGAAAATGTTTAAAAACAAATGTCTTAGTGGGCTAAGCACAGCTCTACAGGTAATTCAGGATTCGTGTAATTCCTTGAAAACCTCGAAATATCTTAGAAAGTAATAATAATATTCCCATGCCTGGAAAAGTGCCTAAAAATATTGAAAAAATTATATATGTATCATCAGTAGAGTGATGAACGGAATGTAGTCAACGTGACTAAAGAACACTGAAAAATTTTAGTCAAGAATAGCCGAACGTGGAGACTAACATTATTCTCCCTTTGTTTGGGCATGCAAAGTTTTAGATTTTGGCTGTGGCATTAGTTGTATTTACGTGTATACTGGTTGGATACAGCAGTAAGGTTTCACGTGGACTAAGCAGTACAACAACACTGCAGTATCTGAAACCTTACAGGGAAGTTAATTTGTATTTCTTTGCAGTTTTGATTTTGGATCAGTTAAACTTAACCTTAAGCATCAAACGAGCGCGTTTTTTTTTTTAATTCGTGCTACTTTAGCGTACCATGCAGTTTAGGTTATCTTGTTTTAATGTTTTGCATCTTTATCAATTACGGTTTGCACAAACCAGTCGAAACCTATGATCTTCAGTCTATGTCTTCTTGCAGCTGACGTTTGCAGTTTGGCATTGTTGAATAATAAAAATGTTTAAAACAATGTAAAACAATCAATCTGGTCGTTTAGAGTTCCATACCCCTCGACCCACATGACCAATTAGAAAAGGCCTTAGGCTGTGGAAAGCGTACATCTACAGAGCAATACCTGTAAAATGAGCTAAGAACCAGCTGTGTAGGGCAAATAGTTTGATCTGACATGTAGACAGCGTAGCAGAAACGTGTCGTGCCAGCAACAAGTAGTATAGTCCAACAAGCCAATAATGAAAATCATGATTCCACCTCATATCAAGTTCAGATCTCCGAAGTGTCCAATTGGAAATTAATAAAAGTTGGGACACAGTTCTCTAAGTACAACAAAGCTTGTGCTAAAATATGAGTGGAAAATATTGAAAGACAACGGAGAAATAATTAAGCATCGAAATTTTGGCTTTAATGTGGGAGGTTGAGGTGAAACCATACAGTAAAGGCTACCTACCACCTTTAATAATAAACAATTGTATCCTTTTCATACTGCAAATATCTAATGAGGAATTTGTTGATTTGTGGTACACTTTGTTTGGCTTGTATGTTAATTTTAAAATGGTTTGCAGGTCATTTTAACCATTGTTAACAATCGCCCACTTCAAATCAGATTGTAACATTGAATTGCAACATTTCTATTGGTGTAAGTGGATGTAGCAAAACCGTCATTCACTAGGGAAAAACTAGAAAAGTGAACGTGTTTCCAACATATACACTATAGTATATGTGCGTTGAGCTAATATTGCTTAACTGAGTCACGCTAGCCATTGTGGAAGGTATCACCTTTATGTGCATTTCAGATCCCACACCACAGTATTAAAAATGTAAGAGCAGAAAATAGCTATCAAAACCACTTAGCTTTCTCCCCCCCCCCCCCTTCCCCATTTTACCACTGAGAAAAAAATCTGCAACTTAATAACAAGATGTGAAAATTAATTATGTTCATACTTTCCAATTCAAGAATGGTGTCAGGATTGCCACAAAATCAATAATAAACTACAAATGGCATCGTTTCGTTTCTAACCTAGACGATGGTCAAACAGTAGGTTGGATACAATTTGCAGAAATGGTAAAATATGATCTTGAAAAAAATTTACAGTAATTTAATTTAATTTAATTTAAAAATAATGTACAGAAATACTTATATATCAAGTTAAAAATAGCTTACAGGTGCTAGAACACGTGATAAAACAAAAGAAATCACAAAAAAAGCCAGAAGTGATAAGCTAAAACGAAACATCTAGTCTTTTGCCAATGTCCCTAAAGAAGCCTTAATCTATTGAGATTTTAGTGTTATTCACACAGTTAATTGGAAGGGCGTTCTATTTGATTACAATTCTGAAGGGGGAATTTTTGAAATAATCTTTTGTTGTCTTCCATTCGTTTCATGAAATGTTTTGTTCTTCTACAATAATGAGGTTTGTGCTAACCAGCAATCATCATCAGCATCTACACTGTCATGTACATCTTATTAGAAAACGAAAACGAACTCGTTTGATGCTTAAGGTAAGGTTTAATTGATTCGAAGTCAAAACAGCGGAAGAACACAAATAAACTTTCTTGTAAGGTTTCACATACCGCAGTGTTCCTGTACTGTTTAGTCCACGTGAAACCTTACTGCTGTATCCAAATGTGTTTTACCATTTGTACTTTTGCGCACGATAGTTCAGCTAATGATTGGTGCATTCTACGTGGCTAAACGGCATCGCTGGAAAGTGTTTAAAAACTAATCGTCTTAGTGTGCTTACAACTTTACAGGGAATTCGAGGTTGCGCGAGTCCTTAAAAATCAGGAAATGTCCTGGAAAGTAATAATGAAGTTCCATGCCAGGAAAAGTGCTTGAAAATCTTGAAAATTACTTATATATCATCAGTTGGGTGATGAACGGAAAGTAGACGACGTGACTGAAGAACACTGAAAAAATTAGCCAAGCAAGTAGTCGAAATTACTTTCTTGGCTAAATCTTTTAATGTTATTCAGTCACGTCGTCTACTTTCTGTTTGTCACCCTACTGATGATACATATATCACTTATCAAGATTTTCAAGCACTTTTCCAGGCAAGGAATTTCATTATCACTTTCCAGAACATTCCAGGTTTTCAAGGACTCTTACGAATTACCTGTAGAGCTGTGCTATGCACGCAAGACGATTAGTTTTTAAACATTCTCTAGCGATGTCGTTTAGCTAAGTAGAATGCACCATCCAATCATTAGCTGATCTATCGTGTACAAAAGTAAAAATGGTAAAACATATTTGGATGCAGCAGTATGGTTCCCGTTGACTAAACAGTACAGCAACACGTATTTGAAACCTTACAGGAAAGTTTATTTGGGTTCCTTTACTATTTTCACTACGGATCAGTTAAACCTTAACCTTAAGCATCGAATGAGTTTGTTTTGTTCTTTAATTCATATTTTGGCGTACCATGCAGTTTCGATTAGATCATGTTACTGTTTTGTATCTTATCAATCACGGTTTAATAATCTTCAGTCTACTGGCGTTTGCGGATTGGCATTATTTGCCAAAAAAACAGAAAAAAACGTTAATCTTCAGTCTGACGTTTGCTGACTGGCATTGTTGCATAATAACAATGTTTAAAACAATGTAAACAATCGATCTGGTCGTTTAGAGCTCCCTAACCCCTGAACCACTTGATCAATTGGAAAAGGCTCCCCTACAGAACAAAACTGTAAAATGAGCTCAGAACAAGCTATATAGGACAATAGTTTGATCTGTAGAGAGCGTAGTAGAAACGCGTCGTGCCACCAACAACAACAATCCAAAAACTAATTTCATGCGTTGCAGCTCAGGTCCAGATCTCCGATTGGCTTCGACGGATTTTAATGAATTTTTGTATGCTTGTTGACAAAGCCCAACACAGCTTACATACCAAATTTAATCAAAAAATATTCACAGACGGCGGAGATATTAAGCGTCAAAATTTCGGCTTTGACATGGGAGGTTGACGTCAAACCTTAAACTAATTTCAAACAAAAACGTCAAGTGTGCCGTAAAAAAGGGGGTTATAATTGAATTTTCACTTGTTAAAATGTAAACGGGTAAAAATTGATGATTTTTAATTAAAATAATCAAGTATACAATTGAGAAATTTGCATCTGTTTAAGTGCTGTTGTGCTTTACGCTTTGAACTAATACTAAACCGCAAGCGTTGTCTTAAACAAAGCTACACAAGAATACTATTGTCGTGGGCAAAGGCGAGGAAAAAACCACAAATAATCTTAGTGACTAAAGAAATTACCTTTCTTATTGTCTAAGAGCCAAGCATATGAAGTCCGTGTTGAACGCTAATCCAAACCCTGTTGATGGCTCTTGCCTTGCCGCAAAGCGGACAACGACGTTGTCCCTAGCAACCAAATAACAAGTACGTGATGAAGACTGCTTCGTGTATGAAGGAGGGGTCGCTGTCTATCTCTCAGCATTCACAGTTACGCAGGAATTTTAACTAATGGATGAAGTGCTCAGGTTGGTGCTTAATTTCCTTTCTATTTTCATTGAGTTACGCATTTTGCAAATTAGTGTATTTAGGACTAACAAAGGCTGGAAGTGTAACTACGTATGCCTACATTCAAATCATCTAGGCCTAGTAAAGTTTCTAAATCTCGTTAAGTTCATTTTAATGCTCGCTGCTTATTCCTTATTTAGGTTATCTAAATTGTTTTTTTTGTTACTAAATGGATAAACTTTTTTTTATTTCGTGATGATGTTATTATTCATTAAGGGATTCATTTTATTTTTCTTTAGACAACGTTGTGTTGTCGTAAGCTTATATTCCAACACGCCGTAAATTGCCGGGGAAATGTTGCCTTCCTGTATGAAACCGTCATCCTGCTCCGCGAAATTTTCCTGATTCAAGTAGAGCCAAACCTTACCTAACATAGCCTAACTAAATAACAACTGACAAATTTATAAAAATCTAGCTAAAGAAGCAGATGTGTGAAAGGGGATCAAGCAAAATTGCTGTCGGTATAAGGTAGTCTGAGAAACAATCAGTTCCTAACTCTCTGTCTCCAACCTAGGATTATTGGTTGTTTGCGTGCTTCATCGGCTGTACAGCTGCTCACGCTTGACTCGCGTGCGATCTCAGCGCGAGATTGAAGACAACGACAGAATACGATAACCGCCGACCTGCGTTTGGGCTTGATCCACTTTAATTTGGCCTGTTTTTGTTTAGCCCAAACAGTTATTAACCCTAGCTTCATGGGGCCGTTCACATAATACAGTTTTTTTTTACGTTGGTTTCGTTCCTTTTTTTGGCTTTCGTTTTCTTTTAAATTGCTTTCGTTCATTGTTACTCTGCGCAATGCAAACAAGAACGAAAGCAAAATAAAAGAGAACGAAAGCAAAGAAAAAGAGGACGAAACCAAAGTAAAAAAGCTGTGTGTCACACTTTTGGGAATACTTTAAAATACCCACCCACCCCTTTGTCACAAATGTCACAAAATTTAAAACACCCCCTTAATAATTACGTCACACTTCTGCGGTTTCCCCCCCCCCCCATTCTTAAATGTTTGTTAAAGTACTTTACATTTGCAAATTTACATTTTTTCAAATGTCTATAGAGTCTACGGGTCACAAAATTTGTTGAAGTTTCAATGGAGGATGGTTTCAATGGGGTTTCACTGGAGATTTTTGGAGTTTTTTAACGTGTAAAATTGGAATTGCGTCCGAACTATTGTTTTCCTAAATAATATTCCAAAACGACACTTTGGAGTGCAGTTCAAAACTCGTTCAACTCCCTCATTATTGCATGCAGAGGTGGCATCGATGGCTGGGCCGTGGTTTGGGTGGAACTGTCACGGCAGGTTTGCTCAAGTTTGGAAAGTGGTGCGAAATCCGGACGCAGCAAGATATCAAATCGTTACGGCAGCGTGCACTTGACCATGTGCAGGGAGTGGCAGTGCTGAAGGAGGAGTTGAACACTCTTCTGTGCTCTTACGGCCCCGCGCACACAGCGGCCAACGAGAATACTTACAGTGTATGTAGCAACTTGGCACTTGGCAGCAGCGGCCAGCCTGTCGCCGCGGCCACTGGGATCCCGAAAGGTGTGAAGCGGCGTGAGGCGGCCTCAGGGCGACCGTACTTGCTCCGGGTTCATTTTTCACCACGTGATCGAGAGTTATCAATGAAAAACGGACGTGGCCGTGCGGCACGTCGCCGTGTTTTTTGGCCGCCACGACCATTGGCCGCGCGACCTGGCCGTTCAGGCGGTCTTAACCCGTCCGCGCACTGAGCGACTTGGCCGCGCGGCCAGGTCGCTGCAGCCAATGAGAATGCTTACCGTTTATGTAAAACCACGCACTAATCATTTTCATTGGCTGCAGCAACCTGGTCGCGCGGCCAAGTCGCTCAGTGTGCGGGCGGCCTTAACGTGACATCTTTGTTTCGTCCCCATTGTTATTCCGTATCCTTTTTTTTAATACATAATTCTTGTAGCCTACAGTTGATAACTATTTTTCTTGTTTTTTCTTCTTTTTATTCACTTATTTACATGTACCTCGTTTTACGGAATGCAATAAATAATAAAAAAAATTAGGTGATGTGAACACTAAAATGTGATGCAAGATTGTGACGTCACAGTTTGGAAACACGCCCCCACCCATGTGTCACAATTGTCGCAAAAAATCAACCATCCACCCACCCCTTAGAGTGTGATGTAATACTGTAAGGACGGCCCGCAACCATGATCGGTGGTTTCCTAGTTTGGAACCCCTGGTTTTCCTTTTTTTCACTGCCCTCCATGCTCTTAAAAAGTTTACAAGAATAAAAAGCCCGGAAAGTGCACATACAAAAAACAACGTTTCGGGGATCATATATAGCACCCCGTTTTTAAGTGCATTAAAAAAGCAGTCAAGTGTCTTTAAGTACAGGATACACACACCATACCAGAGCAAAGACAATGTAACATTAAAATTTTAAATTTTAAAAATAATGAATTAATATTGCATTTTTTGTGTGTGCACTTTGCAGGCTTTTTATTATTCTTAACTATAGTAACAGTGTTGACTTTCTGTATTACCTAAAAAAGTTTCGTCAGATTTCTTCATGTCATCTTTACGAGCATTACTTTGATTCACACGACTTTTAAAGCTTAATAAAACTTAGGCTATAGTTTAAAAAATATAATATCCTGAATTAAAGCATTGTTCCTCGCCAGAGACACTGTATACATAAAATAGTTTTGTATTAGTTCTAACAACCCATTACGGAGAATTTTAATGAATGAAAAACTGTAACCATTCATAGTTTGCCGTGCGAAATTCCACTTAACCTAACTACCAACATCGATGATGGTTGCGATTGCACAACCTTCCCTGCCTTCTCCTACCCTCCCCTCTTCACTGGGACTTAAAGAAGACGAACGAGTTATCCAGAAAAAAAATAACGTTGGTTAGTGTCCAAGATTTGGCCTAGATCTAATCTCCAAAATTATTCTTAGAACCAGCGTCTATCTTTTAAACCTAGTAAACTAAAAAAAATAAAATGCGGATGAGAAGCTACTTTTTGTTGCCCTTTGGACTCCAATAGGAAATGAAAGTGCTTTATTTTGTGTAAATATTCACAAAATAATTAGGTTGTGCTAGCTAATTTCGTGATAGATTTAGTAAGTCAGCATTAAAGACCGGCCTTGTATCAATACAAGCTACATTAATCCTAGAAAGAGACAAAAAAAGCAATTGCTTTAACTGGGACGCAAACACAAGAGTAGGTAGTTACTGTACCAACTGTGCTATCAGGGCGGATCCATGGCTCCAGGCTCCAACCCAACTTAGAATCTGTTGAATTCCTTACTGGTGATCTGAAGGTCACAACATACGAAGACTGGCATGCTAGTATGAAAAAGGAAGAAAAGAAAACTATTCCCCGTGGGATTCAAACTCGAGACATTCAGCTTACTAGCCGAATGGCCTACCGACGCGATCCCCTAGCTTCAGGCTACGTTAGGAGGCTGGTAATCATACGCGACGCCTTAAATGTTTTGCCATCGGACGATGCTGGGTTGAAGAAGGGAATCTTGGAGAGAGAAGAAAAGGAGTTGGTTTGCAGGGATTGACAAAGGGCTAGTTGGGTGGTGTAATGTCATTTTTGTAGAGTACCGTAGGAAAAAAGTGAATACACAGCTTTGAACTGCTATTTTACTGCAAGCCTAAACTCAAATGATTTGACATATACGGTGCACTTATTTCTGCCCAAAATTGCAGAAAATATGTGTGGGATTAAATCTTTAGATCGGTCACAAAAATTCAGAGATTAATGAGGAGCCAGAAATGCGCATGTTGGCATTAAAGCTTTGTATAGGGCGTGTAATCTAAATGGTTAAAGCATCTTAATAATTCAACTCGGTTTCCCCGTGTATTTCATCGATATGTTGTTTCAGGCTTGTATTTAGGTAGAATGGTATGCTGTATTTTGACGTCGATGTGGCTATTTCATTGCTTCTTATCTTATTCTTATTTGTAGCCTACAGCAATATGGTAAAAAACAGTGTTAAAACTGTATAACTGTACGGCATTGTACCAAAATGAGCTACCAACCTTATTTACCAACTTCCAGCAAAGGCCGCTGCTGTAAGGTTTTGGCAGGGTAGGGTTATACCTTGACTTTTAGTTTTATTTCCCTAAATATAGTTGCTAGAGGAGGAAGTGGAAAAAGTGTTGTGCGCCCCCCCCCCCCTCCACCGTAAATAAAAGGTCTGTCACATCGCAACGATTTTTTTTGTGTTATGTGGGGAAGGTAAAAAAAATAGGAATTCAAAATGGATTGCAGAACTCAGCTAATTGGCGAGGGGAGAGGGGTGCTAAGTGCCTTGTTAGAGTTCTGTAAAAACACTCGTTTACATAAATTCACTACTTTTGAAGAATTAAAAAAGTTAGTTTTTAGAGTTTGTTCAATTGCAATGAATGCGTCATTTGTGTACTTTACCAGTTCTACTCAGAACATCGAGTTGGTAGAACTTACACCCCTTTACTTCCCTCTTGGGTGTGCCGCTTGAGACAACGTTTTTGAGTAAAAATCATGAAAAAATCTAAATGGTAAAAGAGCCCACCAAGTGTTTCCATGCAGTTTGAAGTAGCGATATTCATTACATAATATTATGCCGTTTAATTTTTGATCTGAAGCACTTCGTCAAAACCCTATTGACTGAACTTTTGGCGGGTGCCAGAAGTGCCCATGATTTGGACATCAAAAACGGTGGAGATATTTTGGCTCGTATATCACTACTTTGAATGGTAAAAATTTAACGGGTTATTTAATCCTATTGGCTTTTCGCATGATTTAGTATTTAACACTAGAAAATACTAGCTAAATAATAAACAATAAATAGCCATATTGTTCGCTTCGTTCACGCTGTTGGCGTCGTTCCACGCTTCATATAGTTTAGTTGATTTCGTTCAGTTTTTAGAGCAGTTTTTCGCATATTTAAGGGTTAAAAAATCAAGTTGCAGCAATTAAAATAGGCCTACTGGAAGCGTAATTTAATTATCTTTCTTTCGGCACTACTCTTATCTTTGTAGGTGCCTTAGTTCAAGAGGAGTAAAGGTACATGCACGCATATCACACGTTATTAGTGGTGTAGGTAACCTTTTTAATGTTTCGGGATAAGGAAGCCATGGTCGCTAGTTTCACGAAGCAATTTTAAAGTTTCATCCCTATTCCCATGATTTCACCGACATGCTAATATTGTTGGGCAAATTGAAGTTTCATTGAAGGTCTAAAAACCAAGGAATAAGGAATACAGTCTAATCTAAGAAATAAATGCAGTCAATAATGCAAATGAAAAAGCAAGATTTCCAAAAATGTCGAATAATGTAAGCGTCAACATTCGTCTGTGCGTCGTTATTTGTGTTAATATTCTTCTCAGTAATACGGCTATTGGGTAACGTTTATTCCTCTCGGAACTATAGGTAATGGGTAACGATTATTCACCTCAGCAGTGTGGATAATGGGTAATAATTCTTCTTCTCAGCACTATAGCTAATGGGTACCGATTATTCTTCTCAGCAGTAAGGCGTATGGCTAATGGATGACTTATTCTTATCAGCAGTATAACTACTGGGTAACGATTATTCTACTCAGCAGTATGGCTAACAGGCAACGATCATTCTTCTCAGCAGTATAGCTTCTAGTTTACGAAAAAGCACGTACAGACGGATTACCACAAGGATCCATACTTTGTCCGTTGTTATATCTGATACACACAAACCATATAACATGATATTGATAGAACAATAATATACATTTTTGAAAATAAAAATTGGGAATAAGAGAAAATAATAAAAAACTACTTTAACAAGATTTTAAAATACTAAATTATTGGTTCATGGAAAGAACGTTTTCTAAGTATTGAAGAGACGATATAACTAGATACCTATAATAGAATTACGCAAAGAAATCAATAGGGAACATCATATTGACTGTAAAATTCTTTAGGCGAATAAAGGAAATGAGGTATATAATGTCATAATAAATGGAAAAAAAATTTAGAAATTTAAAACGAAGCTAAATGTTTAAGAATATGTAGATTGATAAAAACTGAAATTTTGAAATGCATATAACGGATATAATTGTTAAGATAAAGACAAATTTTGCCAAGGTCATATCAAAATAAAAAAATACACTAATCATGAAAAATAAATTGTCATATAAGATGTGCTCTAGAAACATGTAGTTGGTTACACACCAATTCAACTGATAAAAAAAAACAAAGATTTATACGAAAATATAAAACTAACAGTATTTCAAATGCGTGGTTGTGTGGTTATAATAAAAAATTATGATGATGAAGACAATCTCAAAGATTTATAACATTGCCAAGATAGAAAAATAAGCATTACCGAAGAACAAAAGGTACCAAACATTTTCACCGTTTCATTAAATAGGAGTTAACTGTGAATTAAAATCTATAAAATAAATAACAGACGGTACTGTACAATGCTGATAGTGTGGTTATACTGTTATGATGTGTCGTTTATGAAAGGAATTTTGTAAATGCTGTAAAATACTTGTAACTACTATCATTCTTTTTTTTTATTAATTCTATTATTGTAAACTAATTTGATTATTGAACATTGTAGACTCTATAAGGTTGGTGTTACAAACATCGTGTCATCTGCAGTAAAGATTATTATTATTGATAATAATGATGAGTTTGATAAAATAATACTTGGTTCATGCAAAGTGAGTTAAATACATCAGTGAAACAAAAACATTACGAATGTTAATTAGGACTCATCTTATTAAATACAATGAACGATTAGTTTTTGTTCACTCAAAGAGTCTTGTAAGATATTAATGAATGGTGAAATACTGAGGCTATGCAACTTAACAAGTCATAAAGTAAATAGGTTGACAATGATATAGTTACCTTCGCATGGATATTGATTCTTTCTGGAAATTCGACACACATTTTAAATTTAATCACTAAATTACGAAAATTATTGCTTAAACCTTACATTATAAAAGATATTCTTAACAACAAAAATTAAAACAATTGTGACGCAGGATAGTTTGTTGAAATATCGTGTAGACATTTATCGTTTTGCCTCGATTATTTAATAGAAAGATTGCAACGGACTTAAAACAAAACTGTTAAGATTATTTTTGGTATTAATTTTTCTAGTAAGTAAGTAGTGATATCTGCCTCAAAAATAATATTCTACGAATTAGTCAACTACAAAACTACTGTATTATCTTATATTTCTTTAGTTTCAAAAATAATAAATCGTGCACTAGATATAACCGTATTGGAGATAATACTAATAAATTACCAAGATAGACAAATGATTATGGAACCAGAAATAAGGATTATTTTTTGCCTAGCATTTTTAATAAGATTCCAAATGATATTCTTGAAATCAATAACTACAGTAAACTTAAACGTGAATTAAAGAATGCACTAGCTTTATCGAAATTAAAAAAATAAGTGCCTCACATTCGATGTTTATGCTGTTAATACTTTTCACTTTTTCGCCACTTTACAGGATTCGAGTTTTATCAGTTTTAATGCGGCTTTTGCTTTTACTGTAATTAACTTTCCAAATGCCTGAACATTTTTAGTTTATGTTCTTTTGTGTTTTATTATTTATTGAACAGCAGTCTATTTTATTAATTTATGTATTGGCAATACAGGGTGGTCTAAAAGTCTGGTCACACGCAAATAACTGCCGATATAATGGTCCTATATTAATTCTGAAGACATATTTGTAATGTAAGTCAGATATGGGGAAGCCAATGAAGATATTTTAAATGCCCTTGAAAACAGCATTCAAGGTCATCAGCATTCTATTTTCGAAACGGCGCAAGATACAGTACAAATGTGAATTACAAAGTTGCACGCCAGTGTCAAACATGACAAACTGCGAAAACAGATTGAAAATCGGAGCATAATTGCAATAGTTATGAGGAAAACAAAATAGCAACAAAGTCTTCCCTGAACGTTTTAACTGCCATCCAGTGAAGCTGGCATGCATGGCAGTTAAAACGTTCAGGGAAGACTTTGATGCCATTTTATTTTCCTCATAACTATTGCAATTATGCTCCGATTTTCAATCTGTTTTCGCAGTTTGTCATGTTTGATGCTCGCGTACAACTTTGTAATTCACTTTTGTGCTGTATCTTGCGCCGTTTTCGAAAATAGAATGTTGATGACCTTGAATTTATCTTCATTGGCTTCCCCATATCTGACTTACGTTACAAAATTTGTCTTCAGAATTAACGTAGGACCGTTATATCGGCAGTTATTTGTGTGTGACCAGACTTTTAGACCACCCTGTATATCCTGGTTTCTAAATATCAATGAGTTGTTATTTAATTAAAACCAGGGTGGTCGTAATTTGGAATGCACTCAGGACGGAGACTGTAAATGCTCCGATTGTTTTTGCTTGCCGTATATTTCTCACTACAGAACGGCTAAATGCGTTCTTAAAATGGCCAGTTGACAGTTAGGATGTGCACGTATATCCAGCCTGCCACCCCCTCTCCTTAACTCAGGAACGATATTAGTAGCTCCCCACCCTTCCGTCATCCTACCACACAATTATGTGGAACTCTTTTATTATTATATTATAAACTAGACGAAGCCTGTGCTGTGCACGGGGACGGTCATAAATTAAGTTTACAGGCACACTTTTCCCGACATTTTTCGTGCCCGTGCCTCGTACATCTTATTGTGAGCCGTATGTGAGTTGATCGACCGCTCCCTCCCGGCTGCACTTGCCATGCTGGTAGAATGGAAGAGTCCACTTGCAATGCGGGCGTGAGGAGGGGAAATGATTGTTCGGCCTTTTTTTCTTAACTGCTCAGCCGGATCCAGCATTATTATAAGGATTTAGAACGTGAACTTTATTTTTAATTGTGGCGTTTTTTTACACATTTAGTATTTCTATCAAGTTTTAAGATAAATAGGTTTACTATTAATTTTTTTCTAAAAACACTTTTTGATATGGATTTTATCATGAATGCTTTTTTTCTAAATGGCGTAATGATTTTTTTTTTTTAAATATTATATACATTTGTGAAGACTACCTGTTTTGTACACGGTGTACAAACAAGTGCACAAACAATCTAATAATAATAACAACAGCAACAACGAATTAACTCTTCTGTTTTTAGATTGCACATGAAATTCTTATTGGATTTCGTGCCTTGTACTTTCTACGTAGTGGGCCGAGCAGACGAAGTGAGCGAGGTCGAATCCTCGACTGATTGTAAATTTTATGAATCTAAGGGAAAGGTAATGCTCGCCATTAAATTATATTCTGATTCGGTTGAAATTTCATGAAAAGGGCGCTCTGTGCATGAAATTCATGCATTCAAAGATGAAATTCCTACCTCAAATATTTTCTGAGATATTCGGCTTCTCCGTTTCATAGTTAAGACGATTGTTTTTAGTATCGGCGGCAAGAAGAGCCGATTTATAAGTCAAGAGCACTATATGAACAACACAAAATCATTAACTGAAATATACCGTAAGTAAAAGTTCTTGTGCGAAGAATGCAGAAAATAATTACAAAAAGGAAAATAAAACAGTAAACACTGCCAATTTTAACACGATTTGAAACAAAGGGGTCGCTTCTTTTCATTTCTACAGTAAATCTCGCGGTTGGTAGCATAGTTATCTTAATGCACTCGTAAAGATCGGTGTTGGGTTTTGGTGAACGCTAATACTGTTGCATATCTGGCTCGGTCGAGCAAGAGAATTAAATTAAATAATAAAGCTTATATTATTATCTGCCCCAAAACAAAACTTGTTAAGGATTCAGCCAAGCTTTTCGGCCCTGTGAAATCGTGATATCAAACGCCAAGCTCTTTCACCAAGCTATAAGCACACCGACTAAGACTTCAAACGTTAAATGGAATAATTGAAAATTGCGCAGTGAGCAATTTTCACATATTTCATTTAACCTGCGAGCTATTACTCGGTAGAATTAGCTTGGCGAAGGAGCTTGGCGTTTGATATCACGACTTTACACGGTCGAAAAGCTTGGTGGGAATCCATAACGAGTTTTGTTTTGGGGTAGGTTACTAGTTACTAGCTAACGCCATTTCTTCTTTCATGAAAATAAATAATTCCATGGTGTGAATAAAGCTAGTTCGTAGCTCATTTTACAGGTATTGCGCTGTAGAGGCACCCTTTCCGTAAGGCCTTTTCTAATTGATCAAGTGGTTCAAGGGTTAGGGACCTCTAAATGGCCAGATTGATTGTTTTACATTGTTTTAAACATTGTTGTTATGAACAATGCCAATCAGCAAACGCCAGCTGCAAAGACGTAGAGTGAAGATCTACCCCAAAACAAAACTTTAAGGATTCCCGCCAAGCTTTTTGGTCATGTGATGTTGTGATTCAAACACCAAGCTCTTTCGCCAAGCTAATCCCACCAAGTAAGAGTTCGAAGGTTAAATGAAATAAATGAATATTGCTTACTGCGCAATTTTCAATTATTTCATTTAACCGGTTCCCAATCAGCAAATTTGGTAAAAAAAAAAAAGTGCGAGTTGTCATCTCTTTCACCCTTCGCTTCTTTCCTCATATGTGCAAATCGTAATTTTTTGTTATATGTACCTAATTTCGGCCTTTGTGCTAAGGGACATTTTTTTTTGCCTTCTAGAAAAAATATAACGCAATAAGACAACATAACCACAACGCTTGTTTTGATGTACGTGGTCTGTTCAGCATGCAACAAGTTGTGAAAATGGATTTTAGTAAATCTGTAGCTAACGCTCAGACCCATGCACAACACTAATTAAAATCGACATTTCAAAATGGTTTCAAACGCAAGAATAGACAAGAATGTTCACGCTGATAGCTACAGTTTTTATGATGATCGGCTATATATCACCATTACAGTTCGTGTTATTCAAAACACATGCACCCTGTCGTCCAGTGCCGTTATAGTTTCGAGTGAGTGGTGATTATAGAGTTGGTAATCAACGAAGAAACGTATAGGAGCCAAAATTGTGAGAAATGAGCAGCAGTTATGACGAAAAAAATCACGTGCCTCACGAGTCCTGGTGCGGATCAAAATATTGAGATTTTTTGGTGACTCTTTGAGTCGGGGCTGGCTACTATATCCTCAGTGGCTTATTACCCACATGGTAGTTGCTTCAGGGCCCCACAGAAGCCTGGGTCTCAAACGGGGCTCCAACAATGGACTTCTCATTTTGCAAAATAATTGTTTATATACTTTTCACTATTGACGACTGTTCCACCATTGCTTTGCTTTGATAGAATTTTAATATTAAGAAAGGATTTATTTTTCTTTTACACTCAGTATCATACACGGCGATAGCCGTTATGATTGAAGTCCTCTCTCCAGCAAAACTAAAACTATTAATTTCTCCGTTTCTATTCAATATATTTAGACGAAACTTGGCCAGATAGTAGATAGCAAACTTTTCCAAACTTTACACTAACTTTTATGCAATTCCGTGCAGGAGTAAACGTATAGGAAGCCACACGTAAATTTGAAAACTGTTCACTTCTTGTGGTTGTTGTTCTTCTTGGCTGACACGGTTTCAGAAAAAAACTACTGCACCTACCTGAAATCTGAAACATGACCTGATCCAGAAATTTCCCTAGGCTTCAACCTTACAGGGACCACTTTTTCGATTGGTCCATCCATTCCGGAGTTACGGGACCCTAAACGATCATTTTGATTGTTTTACTTTGTTTTAACCATTGTATTTAGGGAACGATGCCACTCACCAAACTCCAGATTCATTCTTCGTGCACGTGTTATGTCTTTGCTAAAAAGTTGATTGTTGAACGGTAAAATGAAAGAGCTGTAGAGCTGTGAATGGCTATAGAGTGGTCAGTGTTACGTTGGTTTGGTTGCTTTAGTTGTGTTATGGTTGTGTACTTAGTTGTAGTAACGGGTGCATGACCTCGGTCCAAAACCCGGAATAAACATGTAGTCGAAAGAAAGAGTGTTTGAGCTAAACGCATTTTTTTTAAACCAAACTAAGCTGCCTTGCTAAAAAACGATAGAATTTCGTATTTATTTCGCAGATGCAGGCTTTTAAAGCTGACTTGAATTGTTTCAAAGTGGCCAGCAACAATCAACAGCATGCATAAACCTTAGTTGCGCGACGCCATAACCGTAAAAAAAGGGACACGGATTACAAACAAAAACGTAAGGTGTGCCGTAAAAAAGGGGTTATATGATTGAATTTTCACTTGTAAAAATGTACACGGATAAAAATTGATCATTTTCAATTGAAATAATAAAATGTACAATTGAGAAAATTGTATCTGTTTTAAGTGCTGTTGTGCTTTACGAATCATATATTTAAAACG
>JAHWFP010145547.1:0-12678 GCA_023313725.1 Lithobius niger
AAAAAGTGAACAATTTTTAAATACATTTGTAATCTGATTAGGAAAAACCTGTCACCATAATTTAGGCAAAATGAAATTTGGTGATTACTCACCATTAAAACTTTGAAAAAATAAAAAATAAATAAAACGTGATGATCATGGCGTGATCATTATTTATCTCCATTAATGGATAGATTTTAGCTATAAATTATTCCTGGCGATGCATATAAAAATAAGGTGTTACAACAGAGTATTAGTTTTGTTACGAAAAAAAAGAGATACCCCTTTGTTGTAAACGGAATCTAGCCCAAAACAAAACTTCTTAAGGATTCCTGTCAAGCTTTTCAGCTGTTTGAAGTGTTTATGTCAAATGCTGAGCCCTTTTCGGCGCCCGCCAAACTTTTTTTTTTCTGCGGCAGTCGTGGGGGGGAGGCGGGGCAAAGGAATGTGGCATGGGGGAGATATCCTCCTTTTCTCTTTTACCTTTTACCCTCTGGGATGGGTGTTAGTGGGTCCAGGCCCCTTCCTTCTGCTGACCCATGTTTTATTTTGGGTCAAATATTTTATTATTATTATTATTATTTTGCTAAGTTAATCCCACCGTATAATAGTTAAATGAAATATACGAAAATAACTTGCTGAGCAATTTTCAATTATTTCTTTTAACGTTTGAAGTCTCAGACGGTGGGATTAACTTGGCAAAAGAGTGTGGCATTTGATATCACAACTTCAATAAAAATGAAACATTTTGCGGGAATACTTTACGAGTTTTGTTTTGAGGTAGACCATTTTTCTGGTCAAAATTTATAAAATCAATATTTTCAATTAATTATTTTTTAAATCAATTATCCTGTTTATGGTTCGTTTCTTTTTTTCTTTTTGGCTTTAGTTCCGCTTTGCGTTTGAGGGATGTAATATGTCAGCAACACTGTGGTATCTGAAACTTTACAGCAAAGTTTGTTCGTGTTACTTTGCTGTTTTGACTTGGTTCACTTAAACCTGACCTTGAACATCAAACGACACGTTTTTAACTGCATGCTGTAACAAAGCAATTAACATTTAGATTGGTTTTTTTTCCTTTCTAATAAGTTTACGTGTATCTTCAGTCTTTGTCGAGAGTCCACCAAACTCTCCTTATTCACCAGTGGGAAAAAGTAAACAATCCTTCACTCATTATGTTGTTGTCATGCTACGTACTCATGACGTTGTTGTAAGCCAGATATATTGTTCATTGTTGTATTATCAGTGAGGACTGACTAAATGACCCACGACGTAGTGCTCAATAGTAACAAACCAATTCCTTTCCGGTTTTACCATCACTGTAAAGCCAAACACGAATTAATTGTAGCTGAAGTTAAGCGTATGCTTAAACTTAGGTTGTACCGAGTGTCGGATACGCCATACGGCAGCCCCAGATTATGATTTGTAAGGATTGACGTAAACTACAGCCAGTGAGAATGTCACATACCTGGAACAGCAGTGGAGCCAAGGCTTTCGTGCTCCTGACGAAACTAAGATTCAAACAGTTCAAGCCTTTAAGAGGCCTACCACTAAGACCCATGTAAGATTGTTTCTTGGCCTAGTTGGTTACTATCAGAGGTATCTCCCTGACAACTGTGTGCTTCCCTCACAAATGCACTGAAAAAAAGGCAGCCCCAGATTCCATTGCTTGGGATGACTAACAGCAAGCACCTTTTGAAAGCCTAAAACTAGGGTTTTAGTTCCAAGCCAGTTTTGGGACTCCGGACTTCGACGTTCCTTTCATAGTGCAATTTGATTATTTGGAACGTTGGCTGGGCGTGGTCTGTATCTCTGACATGACATAAGTTATGTCCACGAGAGCATGTTTTGGAAAAAAGCATGCACAGGAAAAAAATGCGCCTATATCGTGTGGGCAGTTCCAAAACTTTGCCCGTGCCTTTATGATATAAAATTCTTCATAGCAACTGATCAAAATCATCTTCCATTGCCTTAAGCAAATGGCCGGGAAAGTAGGAGACTTCTAAGGTGGGGTCTTATGCTGCAGGACCTAGATTACGAAGTCCGGCATAAGTGCGGTAAGAAATACTTAGATGCGTTAAGTCATTATTTTTCTGAAGCCTAAAAGTTTCTAACTGCCTAAGGGTAAGACTTCGGTCTTTGGTTTCACAAGTTGTGGGTTCAATTTCCCACTCAGGCAGTCCGATATTTAAGTCCAAAACGCAATGTAAAAGGTTTGCACCCACATTTACTTGTTATAGGTACGACGGATTGCAACTTTCAGTTCAAAAAATTGTCTTTTTATTTAAACTATTTGTTGAGTTTAAGAGTAAGAGTTTTTACAACTTTTCCTATATAAGAGTAGAAGAGGTTTTCCAACTTTTCTAAATGTCAAAAAGTCGAAGCTGTATTTGCACATTTTTTTTTAGCAAGCTAAAACAGATACCTTTTAATGTTTCAAGGTCAAAACTTGTGAGCAGTTGAGTCTACTATAAACCTTCTAGTATGATGTAAAGAAATGAGCTGTAAGCATTATTGTACAATGTTTCCACGGAACATTTCTGGAACTAGTATATTGAAAAAACGAACCATCTTACTTTGAATGTTCGAAAAATTCACGAAGACAATTCCACGCTCGCTCAGTTCCCTGCTGCTCAACTCCTTCAATTCAGCATCTTATCAGCAGGGAACTGAGCGAGTGCCTTGCGAAAAAACGGCATTGAGCTGCCTTGTAAATACGGAGGGCTACGAGTCGCATCGCGGTCGTCGTCTGCTTTCCACAACAGAGGATGCACGTCGGACATTGTAAATAATGTAAATTTTGTAAATTAATTACTTGTGGTGGCCTGAAGACAGACGGACTACATTTTCCATCCCTAGTCAGCAGTCTGTCGAAAATTCGCAGATTCGTATATTTGGGTTTGATGTTTTTGAATTTGAGCGTGGAATTGTCTTCGTGAACTAGTATATTGTATATTTCACCAGAAATTATGAACCTGAGATTATTTATTATGTTTTCCGGGATAAAAAAAATTAACATAGATGAGTTTGAAGAAAAGGTGCAAGGTTATGAAGCTCAAGTTGAAAATTCCAGTCAGACATGAGAGTCTCACAATTTATCAGACTATTTATTGCGAATTTTTGGAGTCCACTGGGGTCTCAGCAGGAGAACAAAACACTAGAAATGCAAAAATTGTTATTACAATGTTGAATAAACACAAAGAACTACAGGTGGCTAAGTGGTACAAACCTGAAACAATCAAGCAGTAAAACAGGTGGCGGCCATTTTGCAATGAGAGCAGAGATGGTCATGGGAGAATTAAATCTCACGAAACCTTTTTTATTTTTAGTTTCCAAGTACAAGTCCACAATAGGACAATTCTTAAAATAGTTAAACATTAGGTGGTGTTAGCAGTAATACATCACAATTGCTGCTAACAACACTCGATGTTTCAATATTGTGAAAAGTTATCCTGCTATGGACTTGTGGTTGGAAACTAACAAAAAAAAAAAAGTTTGTGAGATTTAATTCTCCCATGACCATCTCTGCTCTCATTGCAAATGGCCACCACCTGTTTTACTGCTTGATTGTTTCAGGCTTGTACCACTTAGCCACCTGTTGTTCTGTGTTTGTTCAACGTGGTATATTCAGTTTTAGCATATTTAGTGTTTGTTTGCCTGATAGGACCAGCAGTGTCCGTAAATCCGCAATGAATAGTCTAATGAATTGTAAGGCCCAACGTCAGTCTGGAATTTGCAACTTAAACATAGAGGAGCAGGAAGGCCAGTTAGGGACATATTATAATATTACTGTATTGTTGTTAATAATATTCATCAGTAATACTGTTAGATGTTTTTTGTGTGTATTAGAAGCACTTTTCAATAAAAACTCAATAGCTAGGCTTTTTTAATCACCACTCCGGACCTAATCTGTCAACTGTGTGTAGGGTGGGAGCAGAACACTTGCATTGTCTTTGGGATTTTTTTGCTTTTGAGTGGTAAATTCTCTTGGTATTTTACACGCTGCTCAACATTGACCGTTTTTTGCTTGTTCTGTGTGCTTTGTTTCAGCACTGATTCCGGAGCATCGGGTAACCGGAGGTCAGCTCCTTTAGTGGGGGTGTGTAAGGGAGATTACTATTTTTATGTTTGGCAAATACCCCTCCCCAAGGATTGGTGTTCTCGGTTTGTCAATAAAGTTAAGTGGCCAGAATTGTCAGTTAGATCAGTTCCCCTTGTTTCTTTATTTGACTTAATGAATTTAATGTTGACTTTAATGATTTTCATTGGGAGGTGTTACTTCTGCCCCTCCCCCTCCCTTCGTAGGTGTTGTACTAGCGAGTGTCAATACAGACTGCAGTTAATGCAAAATCGTTAGTCTCTTCAACGTTGCATGCAAATGTTTTTGCCTGTGTGTTGCTGTTATAATAAAAACACTATTTATTGTAGAGCTTAAACTAAAATACGGATCCCAAATATACCGTCGTCTTGTAGGTAGAATCCGGCCAATTAGGCCTTAACTAATATTTGCACTTCGTTGATAAAACTGTAATGTTTATTCGTTTTATCTTGTCCTGAAAACCAAACTACTTGTTCTGAAATAGTCATTGTATAAAGTTTTCATGATGGAAATTTGGGTTTGATGTTTTTGAATTTGAGCGTGGAATTGTCTTCAAGAATTTTGTTGAATTTATTACCAAATTCAAAAAGAAGATCGGTCTTGTGTCGCTATTTTGTATTGTACACCTTGACACTTGAAATTGCATTTCTTGCAGAATGGTTTTGAAAATTGTTAAGTACCTGACTTCAGTTGGAACTGGATTGTAATAACTTTGTTTTAAAGCATGTTTAAATATTACAATCTTCGCTAATAGGACGAAAATTCCTCGCCTTGACAATAAGAATTGCTCTCCCAAGTTCCTGGCACGAGAGAAGGCCTTCAGCCATTCAGTTTGCTAAAATTTTAGCATTCTCCAATCAGAGGGACCGAGCTCCATCGTGAGCCCAGACTAAGTGCCAGTGCCAGACTTAGTGCCTTGGATGTATAAAAGGGTGGTTCATGGCACAAGTACCTTATTCACCACGCAGTTGTGACGTGATGCCACGCAAGTTAAGCGCAGGCGTGAGCCTTGTCTTCTAGTAGGGGACGGCAGAAGAAAGTCGCGTCTGGTTGCCATCAGTGGTTCTGCATAGGTATGTTAACTATTGGTTAAATACGTGATAGGCCTAGTGCTTTAGTCCAACATCACGAAGCCGAATGCCTAATGTGAGGACACAACAGTTTGAGGTTCCACGTGTTCTTAAATTGTTTTTTTTAACTGGGTTCTTTAACTGGGTTCTTGAATTGCTGGTTGAATCTGGTCATTCAATAGCTGCAAATACCTTTCTCCATTCAGTATACCATCGATAAAAAAAAAACCTAACAATGTTGTTCCAACAAACCCACACCACACATTTGTACCTGGGTTGTGCTGAAAGTGCTTTTCAACTGTGAAGTGTGGGTTTGTAATCGCATATTCACGTTTGTTCTGCTTATTTGGTGTATAGTGTAACTAGATGTGAGCCTCGTCAGTCACAGCTGTAGTCGTGCTTTTACCAGTTATGTAAAAAAACTAACAAGTTTATCCCAAGCAAGGTGCCCAGTTTATAAGAATTAACTTCGTCCAACAGTTCCAACTGTAGACTTGTATGTACATGGTGGTTTTAAAACTACTAAAAAAAAATTGGTAGGCCTAGTGTGTAAGCCCATAAAGCGTACAGGCCAATAAAGTATTTTGAGTAGGCATGGAAATACACATTAGTCCAAAGGCTGAACCGAAGGTCAGTCCGACAAATGAGTAATAAAGAGTTTGAAAGACCTCAGTATCCTGAAAAAGAATGAATGGTAGGCCTACTTTAACAATGAATTCATAATGAAAGGACAAATAAATTCGAACAAAAATGCTGATTACGCCATTTTCTGCCATATCAACATTCGGGTCTGTTTGACCGTCGTGGAGCATCAGGTGGGTGAGGCTTCCGTTACGGAGAGCACATTTATATCGAATTCAATGAGATGAGCTTTGAATATCATGTGGAATGGTAAAAAAAAACATGAAAATAAGGGTGCAAAATTGTTTGTTTTCCCCTACGAAAAAATACTACTTCAACACCACGCTTTCAAAGTGTCACCCTTCAGTTGCTACACAACCTCAGCCTTTCGTCAAAGTTCTGCCAAACTTTCATTATCATGTCTGGCGTGGTTGAATGACAACACCTCAATAATGCTCTCTCTAAGCTGTTGTACACTATAAATATAAACAATGTAAGCATTATTGACGGCGGCACATTCTTTGCCAGCCTAACCACTGCGGCTGACGTGGTATTTTACTACGGCGGCGATGGCGTAAAGAGGCTGCAAATTACCAAACAGAAACTAAATGTGGGTGCAAACGAAAGCATCTTAAAATTAATATGAAACGTAGCCTACCCAAAATGAAAAAAAAAGCTAAAATGCAAAAAAAAAAAACCAGCAAAGAGCTTCAGCTCAAATGAAGCCGAGTGAATATTGCTCCCAGCTTTTTAAGGACCATTGGCAAGTATTGCAAAGCCATTATAATGAGAGTAAACTGAATACAGATTTAAAATAAATTTCTCTTCGCTCTGCCTACAATTGGCCCAAAGCCTATTTGCAATGTCGAGTTATAATTAACCGGGTTTTCTTCGTAACAATTTTGAATGCTTCACTATTCGTTTAGGAACTTATTATTTGACATTGCAATAATAAGCCGTTATTTTTCCCTTTATTTAACATTAGTGCTTGCCTTACGCAATTGGTGGCAGCCTATCGAATTAGGAGTCTGTCCAGTTTCCAGCAACATCATATAACTTCCTACGCAGTAGTTAGATCTCTGTAACAACATATTGTTATTATAAATCAGAAAGAAAACCCACAAGGTTGAAAGAACCGGCCAAGTTTCAACCGATCAAAGTAGTGATATCAGAACAAAAATTGCTGTTACCAAGTTACTACATTAGTTGGCAAGCTAATCTCACCGCCTATTACAAAAAAAAAAAAAAAAAAAAACCCGTAGCAATGTCCAAGTTTTTTATTTAACATGTTTAGTAATAATCGGTGGGATTAGCTTGGCAACTAATATAGCATCTTGGTCACGGCCATTGTTTTTGTTCTGATATCACTACTTTGATTGGTTGAAACTTAGTGGGTTCTTTCACCCTTGTTGGTTTTGTTTCAGGTATCCCTTCTTTTTTAGTTTTTTTTTATGACACCTTATTTTGCCAGTGCCCAATTATCGACTATTTGGCCAAGTTTGGTCGAAAAATACTGAATAGGAAGGGAGATATTGTTTTTAATGTTTTAAAAAAAAATTAAAACGCTTGCTGATTTGCATTCAATAATAAGTAGCGCGTCCAGTTTATCGACAATGTTCGTGTTACTGATTATATGTGGTAGTCAATTTACGTTGTTACTCGTTAACTAATAAAGAGTGATGATTCTTTTGATCACAAGTGGCGTGTCCCAACATACAGAAAAATATCATTACAAATGATTGCAATCTTTTTAGTTAATGCTTCCCTAAACGTCATACCATAACAGGCAATTGGAGTTAAAAGGGTGTTGAATACCAAATTGCATTTGTTATCTGTCACGTAAATGATTTTATATGCGCGGAATTAGTCAGTTGAAATGCAGTAATCAGTTGAAATCGACGGTCTTCACGCACTTTTACCACATTGAAATAGTTTATGCACTTTATTCAAATACAACTATGACTGTCAGGGCACCAAGACTGCGCATTTTCAACAATTTTTAAGCTGTTTCGTCGCATCTATGCAATCGTGAAATACACTCAGCTGTTAAAGAACCAGAGCTAGTGGCCGCCATGCAACAATGCAAGAATTGAACAATGATTTTTTCACAATGAAATCTGACAATGGCAAGACGACTTGAGTTACATGATAATAACAAGGCGCCAACGACAATACTATACCAAATTGCGCCTGCTCAAGCAATTCACCCCAGGCCGAATTGCTTGAAAAGGTAATACCAATCGTGTTGTCATGTTGCAGCTGCTGGGACGGAAGGGGAGTCCACCCCTCAATTGCGTAGGAAGTACAATACTGGCAAAATTGAGTTGTCGAGTTTTCAAATTCGGATAAATATTCAAACGAATGCCCATTTGCACGAATATTGGTTAATTATAATCATCATGCTGTCATTTAGAAAAAGTTAACACACAGTACTTTTCCTCCTTTATTTTCTCAACATTGCTATAAAATTGTGCACATGCGCAAATTATAAGCTGACCCTGGAAGTAATGGTCTCTTCTCTGCTTGCCTCTGATGCATGCACCTGGTAACAGTATAAATACGAATACAAAGCGTCGGAGCGCAGTGCCTGGGAAAGCTGCAGTACACGACCGTCCTATAGCACGGGATGAAGAGCTTCGCAAAAATTTGTATGTGGCATGAATGAAAACTTAGTTGGCAGTTTTGTTTACTAGTAGACTTCATTTGTTAGACAATAACTGCCATGATTTGAAAGGTTGCTTAGTTAATGCAGAAAATCAGCTGCGTACAAAACAAAACTTGTTACAGAGATGCCAACAGAGTTTCTTGTCGTTTGAAATGGAATGCCTTGCTAAAGAATGACTAAACAAAACTGCAAGAATTTGATTATGAATGTATTGCAAACGAACTCACCAAAATAGGCACTGAAATGGCATAAAATGCATTCAGCTTACAGGGTCTCTCACCAAGACTCCACTGGGGAAACGTGCAATGATCACCCTTACCCCTAAGCTGGCTTTGCTATAACGCTTCCTTAGTACTTTACTGGCTGCTCCATTGCAATTTTTAAAACTAGCTGGTAAAATCTTAATTTGAGTTGGGAAAATGAGTAGCTCCCCCCCCCCCCCCCCACCCCCCACCACACACACCCCGCAAACCTTCCACCCGTTTACTACGACTTCGGTACTGCAGCTGTAGGCAGACTACAGATGGGTCACTGGCATGGATTTCAACCAACTTCCATTATTTGTATTGAATTTTTTTAAACCTAGACCCCATACTCCTGAAATATATCGAACTATGCTCCCATATATATATAGGCATTTACGCTATTGCATCAGGCTGCACTCTGCATGAAATCTACAACTGAATGCCATTGAATGTTACAACTTGGCAAGATTAAGTTACACATTGCAAGTTAATTCAAATCCGCTTATGTAAAACTGAATTCTTGTCGATGGTTTGTGGGTTTCGAGTTCAACCTAATTCTAGCACTTTACCAAATTGTATCGGTTTTTTTTTTAACCCATAGCACTGAAATGGGCGTCAAAATATCACGCTTACGCTCTGGCAGTTGCTGTACTAGCAAAATGTCCTCCACATTGAATGCTGATAATTTTACTGAATGCAGATGACTGTGTGCTTTAACACTAGTGATCTGTCTCGATACCCATTTAAGCAATACAGTGTATAAAAAAAATTGCCCTATGACTACGTCCATATTACCAAAAAACTGTAATGCTTAAAGTCCAGCCACTGAAAGAATGACTCAGCGTTCGTCGAATATCGCGCGTTTTTGCCAGTGGGATAGGTGCACCTTGCCAACAGCGAGTTCAATCGAGCCCAGACATGGCGTCGAATTCGACTTCGTTAGCGAAGCGCGGTAAAACTTAACACAGTCAAGCTCTGGAGATTTTTAAAACGTCGTCTAGTATTTCGAATCCAGGGTGATGGAATTTGGAGAGTATAGAACTAACACGCAATCCATTAAGTGTGCAGTGGCTGCTACTGGAGTGTTGTAACGTTTTGCTAAATTGCTACACATCTAATGCAAGGCGCGTAAGCCTATAGTTTTTCCGGGCAAGTGATGTAGAGACGCCGGGGAAAAAAAAAAGGCCGCGTCCAGGGCTATCTACAGTACTTGGATCTTGGATGAAAAATAGCATACGCCACTAGGTTGGGAAATATGGCCGCCGAAAACGCCACTTAAGCGATGATTGCCTCTTTCTGTCAACCGAGGGCGACACCGTCCGTACAAAAATGCAACGTTCCGTCCCTTGCAACACTTTCTGGATACACGAACGTGTCGCTTTTTTTTTTTCCAAGCGCAGAGAAATAGCTTAACTGTGGCTGAGTGATAGCTTAAAAACTATTTAAAAATACTTAAATACATAATAAAAATTTGTCACACAAATCTACGTAAAATTAAAATTACATTTTGATAACCGCCACTAGATGCCAACAGATGTCGCTCCTCTCCGTACAAAATTCCACCGATGCGATTTGCCAATTCCCGAACAGACCTCAAGAAATGGTCAGTCGTGGCGTCCATTTTGTGTACCACCTCTAATTCGCTGTAGGTCGGGCCAGTTAGTTTAGTGGCCCTGCCGCGTCTAT
This sequence comes from Lithobius niger, assembly GCA_023313725.1. Taxonomy (NCBI): domain Eukaryota; kingdom Metazoa; phylum Arthropoda; class Chilopoda; order Lithobiomorpha; family Lithobiidae; genus Lithobius; species Lithobius niger. Next base: position 10,366 of record JAHWFP010145547.1, read on the forward strand.
CACCCTTTCGCAGCTCAATTTTTTCGACACGTCAATAAGACGTATTATTGTAGACATGTGTACAAATAAACAACTCCCTCCCTATTCTTAAGAAAGTGTCGGCAGAGCAAAGGAATGCTTGGGGTTTGCTGGAAAAAGGATAGCCGTCTTGTTAGAAGTCTTGATAAATAAAAATAAAAATCCAGTGTGCTCTTATTTGTGTTATTTCCCAGCTGCTGATAACAATGTACTGTATTACAAACTAAATTGACAAATTGGCATGAGGATTGGTGGGGGGGGGGGGGGAAGCGCAATCTAGGGTTCCATATTCTTATGGTAGTAATCGGCGCTATACAGCAATTAAAGTAAGGAGCGGTGATAAAGAAAACGCGGGATAACGATGCACCGATTCCTTGTTTCGTGCTACGATTCAAAATATTTGTCAACAGAACAAATCATTTAAAGAAGATACGTGCAACACAACAGAGTTCACGTCTGGATACAAGAAATCTCACGAAATGATCGGGAGTGGACAAATCAGATGTTGATTTGTAACTCCACTTTGTTTTACGTATGTAAACAAACGAGAGGTCAACGAGAGAGTTTGACAACTCACACTGTCAATGTATTTGTTTTCCCCGTTTATCCAGGATTTACACACGTTTTAAGGTAACACGTGTAAATTTATTGTAAACTATTGTCGACTCGGCAGGTTTTTGTTATCGAAAGTAATAGAACACTGCCGAAATCACGAGACGGCTACAGCCGATTTAACAGTTACCGTATGCAGTCCAACAGTTTTTCGTGTTAGGTAGTATGCTTATTTTAGACACGTGGAGCTCGTCTTATTCTTCATTTGTCTTATTTTACTTTACCTTTATTTAATAAAAAATTAAAGGGATTTAATTTAATATTTCACTATTATTTCGTTTGTTTGGATTTTGGGCAGCTGAATTTGGATGGCTTGCCTGCGTTACTTGTTGTTGCTTGGCAACCATAGGGGAGGATGAATGATGCTGTAAACGCGAGCGACGTTTATATTTTCTTTCTTTACTGCTAAAATTATTTTACGCATTGACGTAGCCATAACAACGTCTCAAAACGATCATTCCAATTGAATTCATTGCTAATGCACGGACGAGCTCGATCCGATCGTGTACGTAGCGCGCTGCCAAACCATGGAAAAATCCTTGGTAACGGATAATGAATGGCCAAGAGTGCACCTTGCATGCACCTAAAACAAGCAAGCGAGGTCACGACTTAAACAATCGATTATAACATCAAGTCATTCTCTTAGTGGCCCTAGTATAACATGTTTTGGAGAAAATATAGCACTACTAGGGTATATTTAAAACAACACAGATATCAATTGTTAGAAGTCAGTAATGAGCCAGAGAGCTTGGGTGGGTGACCGCCTGGGAATCTGGCTGTTGCAGACACAGGGCCTTAGGGCTTCGGGCAGATGACCAGGAGTGGTTAACGCTCGTTAAACCCTTTAACCCATTTTTTTTAGCCAGAAAGCGATGAGCAAAGCATCTATCGAATCATTTGGACCAATTCCTACGGATGAAATGAGTCTTCTGTTGGCATCTTCACTGTCATCATTGACTGTTTCGTTATGATTTTGTACAGCCAAAAAGACGACGTCTTGAAATTTCCGACTATTTCTATTTCCAAATGGCAAAATTGTGGCTTATAAGTGTGCCCTTAATAGAATTTTTTCGAGGCAATCAAAATATCACAAGCAGCAAACAAATCGTACCTTGGCCAATGGCTTGGAAATTTCATTTTCGTCCTTTATTGTCAGTCGCCTATAAGCATTATTAATTTTGTAAAATTCCTGTAAAAAAAGAACAGGTATTACTGTAAACAATAGTTTTTAAAACTTTTAGATTTTGCATTGCGTTTACAATACTACAAACACAATGCAAAAGTTTCATCACTCTGCACAAAAAGTAAAAAAAACAGGCTAAATGATAAAAATTAATTCAGTTATAATATTTCATTGCAAAAGGTTACAAAAAACCTTCCGCCTGCTTTGAAGTTCAAAGCAGAACTTGTATGACCTGAGGTTCAAAGCAGAACTTATATAAGCTGAATTTCAAATCAGAACTTGTATGAGCTGAAGTTCAAAGCAGAAGTTGTATGAGCTGAAGTTCAAAGCAGAACTTGTATGAGCTGAGGTTCAAACCAGAACTTGTATGAGCTGAAGTTCATAGCAGAACTTGTATGAGCTGAGGTTCAAACCAGAACTTATATGAGCTGAAGTTCATAGCAGAACTTGTAAGAGCTGAAGTTCAAAGCAGAACTTGTATGAGCTGAAGTTCAAAGCAG